>JAXQQM020075378.1:0-134521 GCA_034641835.2 Pinus albicaulis
GAGTATGAGCTTCATTTCCTCTTGAGACATCTCCTTGCAAAATCCATGAAAAACAGCTCTTTTTGCATTGGCGCGGGTAGACAGTTCAGTACTCGCGCCACTCAGGGAAATCCTGTAAAGAGGTCGCGCCACTTGGCGCTCTGTCATAGAGCATCAATAGCGCCACCCATTTTAGGGACTGTTTTTTATATATGGATGGCGGAAGTTGAGTTCAAACAAACTCACAACCACTGCCTATCTTGAGTTGGGAGGTTTGGCTACGGGAGTTCTATGGAAGGGAAGTAGTTTTGCCACCTTCTATGGAACCTTCCTTGTTGATAAGGCCAATCCCATAATAATAGGGATCCCAACTCCCTCCTTCCCCATCTATATAAGCTTGCTCAGATCCATGGCAAGCTAGTCTTGAAGTGCTGAAGCTTTGCATCTCCCTATTTCCCAAGTGCCTTTGTGCTGTAAAGAATCCCTTCTTTCCCTTAAGGCCCATTAAGCAAGGAGATCATCGTTACGAGACTCTGGAGAGGTTTCCCTTTCCTTGGCGAGCTTTGCGAGACGTGGACAACCGGAGACCCGTACGAAGGAGGCTGCGACGTCAGAACTCGGTTGCAACTTCTATTCGTTTATCACTTTAATAGATGACTATGATTATGGTTCCACTCCTTTTGCAATCATGTTAATGCGAGTAATATCTTTTCTGACCGATATTTAGTTACGTATGTTGGTTCCTATGCATGTATCTGTTCGTCTCTTCTGTGTGCAGGTGTTCGTCCACGGAGATCGTGGAAGAATTGTGATCTGCCAGGGCTGAAGGACGGGGGCATCTTCTTCTTCAGATCTAGCGTTGGAATCCAGGTAGGCTCTTATCCCAAGTCTTTTATTTCGTAACTAGGAGCTTGCGTCATAGCATTGTTTGTTTGTTGCTAGACCCCTGCTGGGCTAGTAGGGATCGCCTCTGTCCGCAGAGGGGATTGTTGCTAGACCCCTGATGGTCTGCTCCCAGTCAGTACAGGGATTGGACCCCTGCGGGATAATCCAGTAATAAAGTAAATGTCGGTGACCTCCAATTCCAACACCTGGTCTCGTATTCTGAATACCTGGTCATTTTCATCCCAGAGGTTGATCAAGTATTGGAGGAGCTCAGGCTGAGCTCGTAAGCATGGCGTGAGGAAGAATTTCTTTAGGCCACAGTCCCTTAGAGCGTTCATGCAATTCTCATTTTGCATGACCTCTTCGTCCTCATCTCCGTGTTCCCGTTCCTTCCATTCAATTGCCATTCTGACTGTTTATCTGCATTCACATGGTTCAAAGCCCTTGATTAGATCTTCTGTAAGCTTAAAAATTCAAGAATTTGGCATATAATAGAGGTTTTTTAGGCGGAAATTTGGGTTGCGCCGCTGGCGCGACTATTTTGCTGACAGTCGCGCCACGTGGCGCGGGCCCTTTGATAAAAAGAGCTCAGTGGCGCGGGTCCGTGCCCTATACCCGCGCCACTTGGGCCGGCCCTAAAAATTCAAGAGTGCCCTTACAGAGCTGATTTCTAAGGGAAATTCATTAAAAAATGCATGGAAAGAAAGAGAAAAGGAGCGCCTCTTACCTGTCACAGACGAGACGCTGAATGGTTGCCTGGATTGGTCGCAATCGCCGTTAGAAGATTCTGCTCCAAATGGACCACTGTTGCTCTCCACAAGGTAAATAGTAAAAAGTAATTTCATTTTTTACCATTGAACATATTTATAACTTTTCGACATTAAAATGAGTTTTAAAAGTTATTTCTTGTCAAATATTTGCATGTATTATGTCGAAAATGGATTTTACGCTTGTTGGGTATGTGCAGTGACAGGTTTTTGTGACTTAGAAGGTGGCAGAATGGCAATTGAATGGAAGGAACGGGAACACGGAGATGAGGACGAAGAGGCCATGCAAAATGAGAATTGCATGAACGCTCTAAGGGACTGTGGCCTAAAGAAATTCTTCCTCACGCCATGCTTACGAGCTCCAAATGGACCACTGCTACTCTCCACAAGGTAAATAGTAAAAAGTAATTTCATTTTTTACCATTGGACATATTTATAACTTTTCGACGTTAAAATGAGTTTTTAAAGTTATTTCTTGTCAAATATTTGCATGTATTATGTCAAAAATGGATTTTACGCTTGTTGGGTATGTGCAGTGACAGGTTTTTGCGACTTAAAAGGTGGAAGCGAGTTGTATTTTATACTTTTTCGGACTCGGTAAATACACGAAAAAGTCACTCTGGAGTCATCTTTCAGCTCTTTTCTGACTCTCTAAATATGAAAAGATCGCCGAGGCCCTTGTCGTTTCGATCTCGTTAAAATGGACACGAATCGACATTCACCTAGTATAAGTTTAACCCTTTTTCGGGCTGGGCTGGATCGATTACGAAAAAGGAATACCCTAGCCTATCGCGACTAGGAGGTTTTCCCGGATATTGTTTTCTACCTTTTCGGATCTGGGAAACTATTTACGAAAAGGGACCCGTGGAGTTTTCTTTTCTGCTGTCTTTTCAAACTCTCTAAACATGAAAAGACGCCGAGTTCTTCCTTTGTCAGACTCGTTAAACCCTGATGACATTGGATTCCGTCGTAATGACGTTCTCCGAGTTTCTCCTTCCTAGGACTCGTTAAATGCACTAGGATGGATTCGCCCGAAGGGCGGACTTATATCACAAGCATATGCTATCCCCTTCAAGCTTGTTATCAAAAATAATTGGGGTACTCGCCAGAAATGGTGGGGGAAAAATGGAACCATCGTCGTTGTCGTCGGCAGTATGTCGCTCTTGAACATGGCACTTGTCCGCATTCGTGTCGGGTTGGGGACATCTCATCTCGTTGCTTCACTTTGCCTCCATGGGTTTGGGTAATCTCTTTTGACCTCTCATCTGCTCATTGCCTCGTCACCATGACCTCTGATCCGTTGATGTCAAATACTGCCAAGTCCACTGTCGTGCCGTTCATGTGTTCAAGAGAAGTTGGCCTCTGCAAATATCAACCTTCCTCTGTTTCTCATACGATCCTGATTCACAACAAAACATTATGTTCCTCTGTCTCGTGTCGATGATGTGGAAATCATTATGGCCCACCTTCGATCAAGGTCACTTCCTGTCGACTTCAACTCATTATCCAGGAAGTTGGTCTAGAGACTCCTGATGGTACCTTGGAGCCTGCATGCCTTAATGGCAGGTTCGTCGCATTCGACGAGAGGTTTTCATTATTGGCCTCCGATCGGATGATTCTGCGGGTGTTCAACGTCAGCTCATTCATTCACACGCCGTAGATTGTACCTGTAGTACCTTGAGGACCATCGTCATTATTGGTGGTTTTTCTCGCGTCTGTTAACGGCTGTCATTATTGGCTGGTAATCAGACGATGTTCTTGCATGTTCGACATCAGCTCACACATTCGCATGCTAGAACTTGTACTTGTTTGGGTCGAGATGGAGCGCAAGACCCTGGATTGTGTCTGTTGTAATCCAGGCTGCGATTGTGGATTATTGTCGTTATGTACATGACTCAATGATTGGATGGCTGCGACCATACCTGAGTCTATTTGTTTGATCTTAGTTGGATGGCTGCGCCCATACCCTAGATCCGGATTATAGCATACTCTGTTTCGGATGGCTGCGCCCATACCATATATATACATCATGTACTTGAGATATCAGTTGTATCTTTCTGTGCAGGTTTTCCGACGGCGGGCCTTCAGTTGGACATGTTCTCGTAAAGCATTTCACCCCCCTCTCTCTCGGGCCTCATGCTTTAGGGGGCATCTGTTACACAGTAATTTGTCACCGTCCCTACCATTCCCCATCCCGCACAATGGAGGACCCATTATGTGACCTGTGAACACTGTCATGCCTTGAAAACATCATCAATGCACCCCTCTGAGTATGAGCTTCATTTCCCCTTGAGACATCTCCTTGCAAAACTCATGAAAAACAGCTCTTTTTGCATTGGCGCGGGTAGACAGTTCAGTGCTCGCGCCAATCAGGGAAATCCTGTAAAGAGGTCACGCCACTTGGCGCTCTGTCATAGAGCAGCAATCGCGCCACCCATTTTAGGGATTGTTTTTTAAATATGGATGGCGGAAGTTGAGTTCAAACAAACTCACAACCATTGCCTATCTTGAGTTGGGAGGTTTGGCTGCGGGAGTTCTATGGAAGGGAAGTGGTTTTGCCACCTTCTATGGAACCTTCCTTGTTGATAGGGCTAATCCCATAATAATAGGGATCCCAACTCCCTCCTTCCCCATCTATAAAAGCTTGCTCAGATCCATGGCAAGCTAGTCTTGAAGTGCTGAAGCTTTGCATCTCCCTATTCCCAAGTGCCTTTGGGCTGTAAAGAATCCCTTCTTTCCCTTAAGGCCCATTCAAGCGAGGAGACCATTGTTACGAGACTCTGGAGAGGTTTCCCTTTCCTTGGCGAGCTTTGCGAGACGTGGACGACCGGGGACCCGTACGAAGGAGGCTGCGACGTCAGAACTTGGTTGTAACTTCTATTCGTTTATTATTTAATAGATGACTATGAAACCCACCCTCATTCAAATACTTTTATGTCACATCAATCATGATTTTCTGAAATTTTTCATTTCCCAAGTTTATAGCACTGAAAGAGTCATTTTAGCCAAGAAACCACACTTTTGTTGTGAAATACACAGAGAAAATGCACTTTTCGCTACGAAACTGCTAATACTTTCGTAGCAAAAATGCTCAGAAATACACTAGGTACACTACGAAAGTAAGGATTCCTATCTGTCTTGTCAAATTAGTTGTTAGATGTCAGAAAATGATTGAAAAGGATAAGTTAGATGTCATTTGAATCAGTTAGGGTAAAGATCAAGGTACATGGTAAGGGTTGAAGTCATCATCACCATTTTTAGCATGTACGAGTCATCATTATGCTATGAGTTTTCATCGAACTTCAAAATCTTTCCAAATTGAGTCATTTGTCATTCTCCATTCCCACTTTGCATGTTATTGAGCTCTGGAGAGTTATTCCACTGAGTCCAAGTTGTGGCAAGTATTTTCAAAGGCTTGCAAGTATAGCTAATCAAGCGAGGCAAATAAGACATTAAAGAACCATGGTTGCAAAGAGGAAGACCAACAAAGGTGGTCACTGTCTTAGATATGAGCCATCAGATATGAACTTGAAAAATGAAGACCCAAAAGGTGTAGAAGTTTTCAGAAGAATAGGATGTTTATAGTTTTGTGAAAGATTACAAGGATTCCATGTACAGGTTTCTAAATAATTTTCCCTAAACTTCAATGGAACAACTACAAAAGTGGGAATGTTGAATCTCACTATAACACCAGAGATCATTGCAGTAGCAATAGGGATTCCAAGAGGACAAGAAAAATGGTTCAAAGGGTTCAAATTCAACATGGAGGAATGTAAAGAGTTTCTCAAGCCAGAAAATAGTGAATTTGACTTTACAAATTCCATTCCAAGGAGCTGCATGAAGGATAATTTCTCAAAGATACTACTTATTATCCAGGATATTTCACTTGTGAAGGGAGATATCATAAAGTCTATTCTTACCACTTCAAGCTTCTTCTACACTTTGTTGGTAACATATATCTTGATATACCTTTCTATTTACACAGAAGCTTAGCAAAAATGGCATATAAATTTCAAGCTAAATCTAAGGGAAGTGAAACCTCACTTTTTCATCATGGCTTAATAAAATTGCTAGTTTTAGATGAGTTACAAAGACTAGGCAGAGACTGGTCTTATTTTCTGTTTGTTAGTGGTTTTGAAATGGATACCATTACCCCTAAAATAAATCCTAAACATAGAGGCATACCATCACCTTTATTGGAAAAAAAAATTGAACCAGTAGGGGCAAAGTAGAGTGAACCAGTAATGATGGAAACAGAGCAGTCGCAGAGATTTCATACACCCACTGTTCCACCTACAAAACAAAAGTCAATAATGAGAAAACCTGCAAAACAAGAGACAATTGTGAGTAAACAAGGAAGAAAAAGGATTACAAGGAACCAAACAGTGGCTAAAGGAAATTTAGAAGACATACTACATGCTATTGATATAGAAGAGACCCCTATAGTCTAGGTTGAGGATACAGATGAAGGTGGAAAGAAGATCAAGAAAACTAAATCAGTAAAGAAGTTAGAGTTTGAAGGTGAGGATGTAGGTTTTATGTTTTAGGCTAGGAAGCGCATGACAAGGCATGCTAGAAAAATTTTGGAAAGCAGTAAAGAAGTTCATCCAGCCACTGACATTGTCCAGCCACCAGAAAAAATTATTGACCTTTCATCTCCTGTAGAAGAAGATCCAGTCAGCAAGCAAAAGAAAGGAAAGGAGAAATTCATTGAAAAAACAGAGTTTGAACTCCTTGAAGAACAGTTGAGGTTAGCTAATCATGAAATAACAAACATGAAAAGGGAGGCAAGGAAACATAATGTTCATAAGATTTAGTTTGAGAAGATGAAAGAGGTTTGGGAAGAGCAGGTTTACAGTGTATCAAAGACCCTAGATAACACATAGCAATTAATCAAATGGACTATGCCACTGAGGAAAGAGGTGAAACATGTCATAAGAATGAACCTACACTTGAAATATACCAACAGAAAGCTGAAGGATCAAGTTAAAGACCGCCAAGAATAACTAGAATTGATCCATGAGGAGCTGGAGAAGAAGGGTCTAAAAATGACAATAGTTGAGGAGCTAATATAAAACACCTCAAGACTCTTTGTTTGAGCTGGTTTATATTTTGAAAGGTCAATGGCATGTTGAAAACCAAATTATTACAGCTGGAAGGTACATTTTTGAAACTAGGCAAAAATCTGGAATTTACATGGTTTTCCACAGTTTCGTAGTGTTTCCTAGGCTTGAAGCCAGGAAAACGCTATGAAACCACCTGTAGTTGTATTTTTGCTTATAAAACCACTTTTGGTAGCTTCCAAGGAGAGGAAATGATAGGGTAGACGTGTCAGGGCATGATGAAAAAAATGCAAAAGAAAAGAAGTAGAAATTTTGATTGCAAAGGTCATTTTTTGTACGCTACGAAACTTCCATGCTTTTGTAGCGAGCTGTTTTGAAGATTTTTGAGCAAGTTTATGAGAACTTTTGGATAGGTGGACACTTTCAAAAGGTCAAGGAACTTTTCCAGCAATCATCCAAGACTTGAATACCATGAAATGAAGACAACTCATCAGCTAAACCATTCATTGAAGATAAGGACATGTTTTCCTGAAAAATAGGGTTTGTTTCATAGGTCGAGGAGAATATTTAAGATTTCAAGTAGTGATGAGTTCTATAATAGCTCATTCAAACATGTGAAGCATTACTATAGCTTTATGTAATTTGACTAATATCAGTAATACAGAGGAATTTTTCTTGACCAACCTAAGATTCTCATGGAGTTTTTAGTGCTTATCTTATCTATATTTTATATGTGTACCATTTGCAGTGGTTTTCATCTTTAATACTCATAATTCATAGGTGTATACTCTGACTTCCTTTATTAATGAAATGGTTGTGTTATTTCATGTTCCATATGTGATTTACCTCTGCTAAAAACTCTTACTTGCCTCAGCTTCCATGTCAAGAGACCTTACCACTGAACTACTAATTTGTTGACTCCATAAGCCTAATCGTTGCAGACTTGTACTCTTTTCAACCTACACACATCACAAGCAAGTTATTTTCCAGGTAGAGTTAGCCATCTAGTTTCATCATTATCAAATATCATTAAACCATTTGAGAGAGCCCTCTCAGACTGAAGAGGCTAAGATTTTGTTACAAGTTGGTTTGAAACAATTACATGAAGTTGTCTGATTACCAACCAATCACGTGAAATTTTGTGATAACAGAAGTGATCCCGACCAGGAAAGAAACAGATTCAGTCATCATTCAATTTTTAGAAACTAATATTTTGTCCCATTTTGGTTGTCCTACTAATATTATCACAAATAAGGCGGCAACATTTAAGTCTAAGAAGATGACTGAGTTTTGTGACAGAGATAACATTAAGTTGGGACACTCTACACCCTACTACCCTCAAGGTGATGGATTGGAAAAGTCCTGTAATAAATCATTGATCATTATCATTAAGAAAATGTTAGAGGCGAATAAGAAGAATTGGCATAAAAAGCTGATCAATGCATTGTCGGCAGACCGGATGAGTAATAAGAAGTCTATTGGCATGTCTCATTGTCAAGTTGTGTATGGTGTCGATATTGTGTTTCCTTCATCATTAGCAGTCCCGGTAAATGAAATTGCTGCAAGAAGTAGAGACTGAGGAAAATGACATACAACGCCGTATTAATCAAATGATACACCTTCAGCAGACGAGAGATGAATTATTTCAGAATACTTCAAAGCTCCATCACGGGATAAAGAAGATCTATGACCAGAAAACTAAGGAAGAAAACTTCAAGGCTGGAGATGTGGTACTCTGTTAGGATGCCAGAAATGAGGACAAGGGTAAGCATGGAAAATTTGAGAATGTATGGAAAGGGCCATATCATATTTCAGCTTGTCGGGGACAAAATGCTTATTTTCTTGAAGAGATGAATGGACAAGAGCATTTAGGAGGACCACTAAATGGTATGATCCTCAAACATTATATTTTCTGAAGTACATTTCTCGATCAGTTTTCCATTTCATTGTAAATTTCAGTTACATTTTCTGCAAGTGTGAAGTAGAGAATCACTAGAGTTCGGAGCCCAAAGTGAAGGCCATGGAGCTTCACTGATTTTTTTCCATTTTCAAATGTTTAATTTTCAATCAAATAAGTCAGTATTGAGTCAATTTTCAGTCATTTTAGTTTTCCTTGTTGAGATTCAAAAAGAAGATTTAGCACCCACACCTAGTGCATTAAGCACCCAAACTAAGGTGGGGCCCACAGTGCTATTTTTTGGTGCATGTCTATTTTTATTATCCCTTAATTTAGATGGACATTAAACTGCAATATATTCTCAATGTGGACTTGAATGAGTTAACTGAAAGAGGAAAATTCAGTTAGCTAGTGGATTTCAAGTTAGAGGTTGGTTGGTGGGCCATGTAGAGTAATTTTAGCTGTAACAGAGTTTGAAGTGCAGTGGTGCATTAGTTAATGCAAGTTGTAAATAGCGTAACTAGTTAAGTGAGTTAAAATCAGTTGTGCTAGTTGTAACTGAAGATACAAGTAGTGAGAGATCAAGTGAATTAAATATTAATTAATTCACATGCAGTGATCTCACATGCAACTAAAGATTTACTATTATTAGTTGCATGCATGTCAGATCTAGTGGAGACCCACTTGAGTTCTAGGTGAAAGGGAAGTTGACTATTAGTTGTAACATTATTGTCTTGCACACATGTAGCCAACCACCCATTGGAGTACCCATGATACTTTCACAGTAAAGATAGGAAATAATTCCCATATTTTATGGATCTTGACCATCAAGGATTGTACAAGCAAGGCAGGTTGTCAGGAGGCCGAAAATTGACTAAGTATTGGTTAATTTTTTGTGAGGATAATGTGACACAGATAACTAAATGTTGGAGACTCTTATGAGAAGATAAATAAATTATATTTTTTTCATGATCCATGCTTAATATAAAATAGAAGATAGTGGGGTTTTTAGCTATAAGCTTTCCTCGGGAAATTGTCTGTGTTGTGTGTGATTGATATTTCTTCATGTTCATTTGATTAGCGATTGTGTTTTTAATTCCACAAATAATTGTAAAAGAGATTCAGTATTTAACTTTATTACATTTTTATATCGGGTGAATCCAAGATATACATGCTTTTTGTATAATTTATACATGGTATTCGAATTTGTAGAAATGGTGCTACAGCCGATTCAAGATCGAAATGGCTTTCAACAACTTGATGTTATAGTATGCACTCGAGGGTAGCTCTAACTAAATTTCTTGGAAGGATGGGATGGAGGAATTACTCGAAGACAATGGGTTGAAGGAATTCATTGAAAAAGATGTTCCTAAGCCCGATGTTGCAGATGCTGCAAATCTTGATGCATGGCAAAAGAAAGTGGAAAAGGAGAGGAGGATCATGTTGGAGGGAGTACGAGACCACATTTTCTCAAGCCTCCATGGGAAATCCACACCATATGCAATGTGGAAGGCTTTGACGAATCTATTCCAAAGCAGCAGCAACCATAGGAAATTGGCACTCAAAGATAAACTCAGGAAGATCAAGATGGAAAAGGGCGACACCATTCCAAAATATCTCACGAATTTTGTCCAATGTAGGGATGAATTGGGGAGTGTGGGAATAACAGTCGCTGATGATGATTTGGTGAGCTTGGCTCTCCTAGGACTTCCTAAGAGTTGGCACAGTTATGAAGACTTTGTCAACGGGCGGAAAAAATGCCAGATTGGGAACGACTGTGGTCGGATTTGGTGCAGGAGGAGTTCAGACAGAACACCAGAGATGGCTCTTCATCTAAGCATGATGATGAAGAGGATTGTTCTTTGGCTGCCAAGGCGAATAAGGGGAAGGGGAAGAAATTCCATTCTAAATCCAAGTGTAAAGGCAAAAAGCAGGACATGTCCAAGGTGAAGTGTTTTCACTGTCACGAACACAAGCATTTTGCTACTGACTGTCCACAAAAGAAGAAGAACAAAAAGGTTTTTGGATCTCCAGCTGGTGAGGCCCCTGCCTCATAAATCGAGCTTGAATTATCATTGATCACATGCATGGTGTTAAGTGCATTGGGATCTGTGTGGTATTTGGCTAGTGGCGCTTCCTTTCACATGATAGGAGATAAGGAAATTTTCAGTGACTTTGAGGAGAAAGATCTCCAGATGCATATTAAGATGGGCGACGATGAATGGTACAGTGGTACCAGGATTGGTACCATTAAATTTCAAAGGGAGTCAGGTAAACCATTTCGATTAAAATATGGAATGCATGTGCCAGGTATGCAAACAAATTTGTTCTCAGTCGTAATGTTGGTGGACAAAGGATATGACGATGTTTTTAGTGATGGAAAAGCTTTCCTGCGACATAAAAAATGGTTCAAGACAAGAGGATAGGGATTCGAGTTAAGAATATCAACAAGTTGGAGGCAGATGGTTGCGCTGCCATGATGGGAAAGGCGGACAAAGTGGTGAGCCGGGATGAGGGAAAATTATGGCACAGGCAATTGGGTCATCTTCATAATGGAGCCTTGGAATTCATGCAGCGAATTTCTACTGGAATCCCAATGTGAACACTCGCTCAGTTAGATCCATGCAAGGGTTGCACCATCGAGAATTATGTAAATTCCACCTTTCATGAGAAGGAGAATCGAGCTTCAGGATACTTGAGAGAGTTCACAGAAACGTGTGTGGAACATTCTTGGTTGATTCAACAACAAAACATAAGTACCATGTAATCTTTGTTGATGAATTTTCTTCTAAATGCTAGATCTTCTTCATGAAAAAGAAAGATAAAAAATTCTCTGAGTTCTGTGAGTTTAAGGCATTGGTGGAGAAAGAGTTGGGTAAGCAAGTGAAGGCTCTTAGGAGCGATAATGGTGGAGAATACATCTTTAATGAATTCAATAACTTCTGCAGCAAAGAAGGAATTCGAAGAGAATTCATAGCACCTCATAACCCACAACAAAATGGGGTCACAGAGAGGAAGAACAGAACGATCGTGGGTGCATCACGAGAAATGTTGCGTGATCAGGGCCTACCAATGCAATTTATGGGTGTAAGAATGCAACACTGTGGTTTATGTGCAGAACCGTTGTCATCATAGAGCACTTGGCATGAGTACACCTCAAGAGGCTTTCACTGGTAAGAAACCTGATGTTTCACACTTTAATATTTTTGGCTCATCTGTTTATGTGCATGTGACCAAGGACGCCAAGAAGAAGCTGGAATCAACAGTTGGGGTTGGGAGTTTTGTGGGGTACATATAAACACCCCATAATTATCGTGTGTATTTTCCAAACAATAGAATGATTGTTGTGTGACAGGATATAAAATTTGATGAGGGGAAAGCCATGTGGTTGTCCCTTGAGAGGGAATTGGACTTACATCCAGAGGAGGAACTATTGGTTCCCAAGGATGAGTCTCAAGATGTGGATCAGCCACATGAGGAGGTTCATGGAGTGGAGGAAGCCACTCATGCAGAGCCATCCATCAGAAATGGCAGAAAACACACCATGAAAGCTGATAGGCTAAGACTTGACGTTGCACAAAATGTAGGAGCCCCTACTTCACAGCACAGACAGAGGTAGTCTCCTGACCGATTTACTGGATGCATGGCTCTTATGATAAAATGGACTAAACCATATTCCTTTCAAGAAGCAGTGTAGTAGCCTACTTGGGTTTATGCAATGGTGGAGGAGTATGACTCCATTGTCAAAAATAGTGCATGGGAAATTGTCCCAAGACCAGTCAAAAAATCAGTGGTAGGTTCGAGATGGATCTACAAGGTAAAACAGGAAACAACGTGGGAGTGTGAGAGAGATACGAGGTTATATTTGTGACACGGAGTTTCTCACAGATCGAGGGGATATATTATGATGAGACTTTTACGCCTGTCGCAAGGTACTCTTCCATAAGATCCATCCTTGCACTCTCAGCACAGATGGGCTGGCACATTCATCAGATGGATGTGTAAATTGTGTTTCTCAATGGGATCATTGAGGAATAGGTGTACAAAGGGAATCTTGAAGGTTTTGAGATCTTCAACAGCGAGTTGCATATGTGTCGTCTCAAAAGAGCGTTGTATGGGTTGAAGCAAGCACCCAGTGCTTGGTACACTTGGATAGACAACTATTTCACAGGACTGGGCTTCACCAAAAGTGAAGCAGATGAAAACCTGTACCAAATTGTGGTTGAAGGTAAGCTATTGATCATTTTTCTTTATTTTGATGATTTAATTTTGACTGGTGATGAGCAGCTGATACACTCATGCAAGGAGGATCTTGCAGGGGAGTTTGAAATGAAGGACATGGGACTCCTTCATTATTTCCTTGGGTTGGAAATATGGCAACGGGATGGTTAAATTTTTGTGTCTCAAGGCAAGTATAAAAAGGAGATACTAGGTAATTTTAACATGGAGAGTTGCAAACCCATGGATACTCCTCTTCCAGGAAATTGGAGGAAAGAGGATGCTACTTCTAGAGAGGTAGTGGATGCTATTGTCTACCGATAGTTGGTGGGTTCACTAATGTATCTAGTGAACACGAGACCAGACATTTGATACGCATTTAACCAGCTGAGTCAAGCTATGGTTAAGCCTACTAAGATCTTTTGGAAGGCGGGGAAGCATGTCCTGAGATACCTGAGGGGCACCTGAGAGTATGGTCTGTGATACAGATAGACAGAGGGAGTGAAGTTGCATGGCTTCACGGATGCAAATTGGGTTGGTAGTCCACTAGATAGAAAGTGCACATCAGGGTGGATCTTTAGCATTGGATCGAAAATGGTTTCTTGGTACATCAGGAAACAATGATCCATGGCACTCAGTTCAGCAGAAGTGGAATACATGGCAGCAAGTCAAGCTGTATGTGAGGCTCTCTTGATGAGAAAGATCTTGGTTGGTTTGTTTGGTTCTCAGATGGATCTGATAGTGATTCATTGTGATAATCAGAGTTGCATTAAACTCTTGCTTAATCATGTGTTTCATGATAGGTCCAAGCATATAGATATACGGTACCATCATCTCGGATATTGTGTGTATATGAGGATCATGATGCTTGAGTACATTTCGACGAAAGATCAGGATGCAGATATTCTGACGAAGGCGATCACTAGGAGAAAATTCGAATACCATAGAGATAGGATCAGGGTGAAGGATAATCCCTTTCTTGTTGAGAGGGAGTGTTGAGATTCAACAAGAATATTCAGCACCCATGCCTAGTGCATTAAGCACCCAAACTGGGGTGGGGCCCACAACACTATTTTTGGGTGCATGTCTATTTTTATTATCCCTTAATTTAGATGGACATTAAACTATAATCTATTCTCAATGTGGACTTGAATGAGTTAACTGAAAGTGGAAAATTTAGTTAGCTAGTGGATTTTGAGTTAGAGGTTGGTTGGTGGGACATGCAAAGTAATTCTAGTTGTAACAGAGTTCGAAGTGGAGTGGTGCATTAGTTAATGCGAGTTGTAAATAGTTTAACTCAGTTGTGCTAGTTGTAACTGAAGATACAAGTAATGAGAGATCAATTGAATTAAATATTAATTAATTCATATGCAGTGATCTCACATGCAACTAAAGATTTACTATTATTAGCTGCAAGCATGTCAGATCCAGTGGAGACCCAATTGAGTTATAGGTGAAAGGGAAGTTGCCTATCAGTTGTGACATTATTTTCTTGCACACATGCAGCCAACCACCCATTGGAGTGCCCATGATACTTGCGCAGTCAAGGTAGGCAATAATTCCTATCTTTTAGGATCTTGACCATCGGGGATTGCGCAAGCAAGGCAGGCTATCAGGAGGCTGGAAATTGACTAAGTATTGGCCAGTTTTCTGTGAGGAAAATGTGAGACACATAGCTGAATGTTGGAGGCTCTTGTGAGAAGATAGATACATTGTATTTGTTTCACGATCCATGCTTAATATACAATAGAAAATAGTGGGGTTTTTAGCTATAATATTTCCCGAAGAAATTATCTTTGTTGTGTGTGATTGATCTTTCTTCATGTTCATGTGATTAGTGATTGTGTTTTTAATCCTGCAAAAGATTTATAGAAGTGATTCAGTATTTAACTTTAGTACATTGTTAGATCGGGTGAATCCAAGATATACATGCTTGTCATATAATTTCTACATGTCTTGAGTCAGTATAATTTTTCTGAGTTATCAGTTTTCAGTAATGATATTAGTTTGATATTTTGACAGTAATGGCCCAATGGAAATCCAGAGTTATGTGTTTCTTGACACCTCTTTTAGAGCTATCATTCCCAATAAGGCCAATGTTAGTTTCAGTATTTGCATCCTACCATCAGTGATCAAAAATCCTATTTTCATATCATTTTAGGAGTCCCACTCGGAATTTTTTTATCATTACACTAGGTCATCATTCAAAAATTTACTCACTGATGGTAGCCCTAAGTCAAAAAAAAAATCACTTTTTCTAAATTTCCATTACTTACTGGCTCATTTTCATACTTTTCTGAATGTACATTAGTCATGATATTATACCACTTGTTCATTCATGTCACCATGAATTTCATTTAGTTAAGGCTCTCATTAGGTGTTTAGGGTTTTTTTCAAGGTTTAATTAGGTTTCTAGGATTTTTCAAGGTCTAATAAACACACCATTTCCATTGCATAAAGCCAGCAAAGTAAGAGAGTGAAAAAAAATAACATCTCTTTACCATGTAAATATGATTTTCAAACATGTAATTATGATTCCAAAGTTGTTATTTTCATCCTAAAATGTAATTTTTATTCCAAAAATATGTAACTTTTATTTTTATTTTGTAATTTTATGTCATTTAATATGTAATAAGTATAAGGTTCCCAAGCTGCCAAATCAGAGTTCCACATGCCAACAATGAAAATATCAAAGTGCAAAGAGTTCCTAGTCCATCAAAATGATCAATTATCAAAGAAAAGAAATCAAAGTGAAAGGGTTTAATTGTGAAGTTTAAAGGTGAATTTGAACATAGAAAAGTGGGTTCCAAGAGCATAAAAATCACAATTCACCAAGTATGAAAGCCCTCAATACATCAAATCCATCCTCATTTTTCCCCTACAGCATCGAACAACCATCTCCGTAGCATGATTTTCAAATATAGAGATCGAAATTGGGAGAAAAGTGGCAGCGTTGCGCTCCTGGACTAGCCACGCTGCACTCTTGCATCACACGCTGCACTCCTCCCATAAGCGTTGCGCACCTGCCCGACTTGCTCAACGAGCTCAAAAACAAATTTCCATCGCTCTAAACCTTCATAATTGGTTGCATTCGCCCTCCAACAAGTAAGTAACCCCTAATTTCTATCTCCTAAAATTCCTCAAGTTAAATTTTTGTGGTGTTTGAATGTTCTATACAAAATTTGGTGTATTCTTTGTTATAAACCCTAGTTCCATTCCTAATTTTCTATTACACTTCCTAAGACTTCCAATACCCTTCCCACATTACAATTAACCTTTCTCAACCCCTATTTCACTATATCCCTTTCTCCAAATCCCTTTATCCCCTAAACCCTAAGACCTAGGTATTTCAATTTCCTAGGCTACCAAATCCCCATACCAATAATAAAATTAATATTCCAAAATCCCAGAACATTTCTACTGCCTGTCACCTCCCTAAATTTATTAATCCATTCCCCCATATCTATAATTTTTTCCATCCCATTCCCCACTCCCTAAACCTACATTTCACTCCCAATTCATCTCCCTAGGGTTTCTAGCCAAGACATTATGGAAGAAGAAAACAAAGAATTCAGTGAGGAAGAAGAAAAGGAAGAGAAGAGGCCACATAAAGGAGGGAGGCTCCTCATACTTGAACCTAAAAACACCAAAGAACTCATGGCCTCTCTCATGGTTGTGACATGTTTCAAGCATGTAGGATGCTTTGACTTTTGTGAAAAAATACAAAGGGTCCAACATTGCGCTGTTTTGCGCAGGCTTTTCAGCTCTAATCTTCATGACAACTAGGTAACCCTTGTTGGTGTCACTTTCATAATATCCACAACCATCTAGTGGCTGCCACTCGAATTCCAAATGTTGGTGAAAAGTGGTTCAAGGCAAAAGACTTGGAGGATCATTACTATGAGCCATACATCAAACCAAGGTACAAGAATGAAGGAAAGAAGGTCTTTCCTTTCTCTTACCTCCTGGATATGTATACCCCCATGATGAAAATCATCATGAAGTAATTTTCTTGTGAAGGAAGGTTCTCTAGACTCTACAAATACCATATCCGGTTATTAATTCGCTTCAAAAGGGTAAAAATTCTCAACATACCTTATTATCTCTTCAGGAACATTGACAAAATGGAATACATTGTTAAAAAGAGAGATTATGACCAACATATGAAAATTCTTTTTCACCACTCTCTCATCAAGATCATTGTCCTCCATCATCTCAATTAATTGAACATCTCATGGGACACTTTCATAGCTAATGACATCTTTATTGCTCCACCAATTCAACATGCTCAAGTTGTGCCTCCACCATCTCACCCTTCCACATCCATTCCTCCATCTCAGCCCATAGTACCTACTTCTTCATCAGCTCAAACTACTTCACCCATTTCACCACCATCATCATCATTTCACACTCAGATTGGTCATCTAGCGGAGCTAAGATTAGTGAGCTTCAAAAGACCAAAGTGGATGAGATAGAGACATTGGAAAAAACATATCAGAGAGGTCATAGGAAAGTGTTTGTTCCACAGATTGTGGAAGGGGCCTTGCCTTCTTCATCGACAAAGCAGGTAGACAAAGGAAAGTGAAAGATGACAAAGGCAGATATTCAGGAAGAGATTGGGCATGATGAGGGAAATCTTCATGAGACAGAAATGGAGTTTGACCTTGTTGACTTGGATCAGAAAGATGATTCTGAGATCACTAGCATAGTCATCAAGGAAAAATAATCCAAGATTAGAGAGCTACAAACTAATCTTGATAGATCTAAATTGGTCATTACCTTTCTTTAGTAGGAGAACCACTGGCTAAAAACCAAACACTTCATTGATGAAGTGAAATTCATCAAAGCTCAAAGAGAGGCAGAAAAAGCTAAACTATTACTTGAAGAGACACTAGAAAAATATGGTCAAACTGATAGGTGAAAAATTCAAAAAAACACTCAAAAAATCACAGTTCTGCCTCCTTTTTCACCTTGGTGCCACGCTCCTGAGAAGTCTTGGGAGAATAAAGTTTTTGGAGGTCAACTCATTTCAACACTACAAACCAAGCACATATCTGGAAATTAGACTGGATAAGCTTTCTAATGAGCTATCCTGAGCTCAGTTTGGACACCTGTAGCCCATCCAAAACTCAGCTGTAAGATGAAGGGTGCTCCTGACACTGGCGCTGCGCTCCTGACCAGTGTTTGATTTTTCTGAGTTTTCTCTACAATTTTGATCTTCACCTTGGGAAATCATGTTTTTAATTATGTAATGGATGGAAATAAATGTAATTATCATGTTTATTAGTTACCTAGGGTTATATACATTATGTAAATGTCATCATAAAGTCAAATGAATCAGCTTCATGGAAATGAGAGATGAGTCACTTTGACCTCCCTACACTCTAGGTATCAGTTCAGATTATTGTGGATAATCTCCTCAACTCAGGGATTCGACCCCTGAGGTTCGGAGAAATTTGTTTTTATATCGATATCTTTCTCCTCTTCACTCTTGGGAAATTTTGGATGTCGTTGCATTGATCAGAGACTAGTGTAATCTATTTGGCATGAAATTGATGAAAAGGTTGTAGCTATTTCTTTGGGATACCTATGGTATGATAATTTAGCATTGCTTTTCTTATGTCTCATTATATATGAATGTTTTGTTTCACGATCCATTTCATTTTTATGATATGTTGGTCTTCAAGTTGATAAGCAGAATTTATCTCTCATGCTCTTCCTTTGGGAAAACCTTCATAGTTTGTTCATCTTCTTCAGTTTAGAAAGAATTCATGCCTTGCCTTTCTCTTTCTAGCTCCTCATCAGTCTGGTCCATCTTAGCCTAATACCCTAAAGTTTTGGGTTTTATACCTACCTTTCCCCATTGAATCTTTGCAACCCTAATCTTATTTTCCCTGACCTAGCCTCTTTGACCTAATTCACCCATATAGCAACCCAAATTCAAACAAACAAAACCCTTTACTCATACCTAGCCTAAAACCCTAATTCATCCAACCCTCTTAGCAGTGATTTGTGGAGAGAGACCTCTCTGGCCTGGTAGGGCTAGCTACCAAGCTAAAATATTGGTCTATGGTTACCTATGTTTGGACTCTTTCTCAGCCTTAGAGATCCGGTGGACTGATAACACACTACGCTTTTTATCTAAATTCTTTTCTTTTCTTGATGTATTCTATATGTAGGTTTAGGTTCGCCAACTAATTATGAAGCTACTGCATGCATGTATTAGTATATCTTATAGGCGAAGCTTCCAATTTCATCGTGATGTCTAGAGCTTTGGCTTGGGTTCCTATATCTTGTTGCATTAATGACAATATGATATGTGGTAGCAGGGAAGCTATAAACCATTCTTGGTGTTGCTATGGAGCTATGTTGAAGCTTACCTTATCCAATAAAAACTTAAATCTCTAATCAAACTACCAAACAGACTCAATAGGTTTCTTTTTTATCTCTCTCAACTTAGTGATGCACTGCGACTCAGACTTCGGCTTCTTGAACTCTCTTACCAGTGTTGTTTTAATATCTACAAACGTTATGTTCTAATTTTTTGAAAACTTCATATACCATGTCAATGCTCTATCTCGCAGCATCATAACGAGCTACTCTTTCTTTATATTCACATCCTTGATCTTCTTCGTTGTCCATACAACTTCACATAAAAACCAAAACTGTTCTAGATCCTCCAATCCAGTTCCTTTGAAAATGGGTAGCTTAATATCATCACCCATACCTCTTCTTGGGGGCTGAGGGGGAGGGGGATTGGGAAAGGGGTGGTGGGTAGGAGGGGTAAGGGGAGCGGGAAAACCACAAACACCTTGCATATTACTGGATTCTGGCTTCTACGAACTCTCAGGATGAGAAGGATAACACCGCAAAGTTATATGGGGGCTATTAGGGCAGCTTTCTTCTCTTTCACTTTCTAATTCACTCAAAAAAGAATATAATCAGTCTCTATAAATGTCTTTGGGTATTGTCCACGAGATCTATTTCTGGTATCTACTCTATATTAATTTCCAATTCACGTTGCATCGATCTCTTGCTCAGTTTTATTCTCTCTTCTTCCAAACATAAGTAAACTAGAAATCTGATTGCATCCATAAAACTCCCTTTTCACACAGAAGCATCTTAATCCAAAGTTTCGAAGATTTTAAATACTTACCTCACGGTCCTTTGAAGAATCATCATTCCGCTTCATTGTAGGACACGTTTGAGTCTATAACGAACTCAGTAATGAATTCACCTATGATGCTATCAATTCATAAATTGACAACCCTTGAAATCCTATTGTCATATACCTTGAGTTGTTGTATCAGTTCAGGAATCCACACTGTAGGTTATCCACCCTTAAAATAGTTATTTCTTTCGGTCAACCTTGATATCCACTCATACAACTCAAAAGGAAAAGAACCGAAGATAATCTTGTATCGATCTGTAAAAATATACTATTGTAACCAAGCGCCAAATGTTAGATGAGGGTTTTTGTTTTCTTGATCCACAAATTTCATAAGTTCAGGTCTATGTAGCCTTGAATATCCTTCTACTTTGATAGGCACTGTTAGCCAGACTGTATGAAATTTTTGACAAGCAAATAGGGGGCTAAATCATGGTTGAGTCTTCAAGGAATGCATTTCCTCTGAAAACACAGTCTCCTTGAAGCCTCCATGTGTCTTTTGCCTTTTGATGAAATCCCCTCTGCTGATTTCCATTATAAAGCCTCTCTGTTGTGAAGAAGAATGCCTGAAAGGCCCTTTTCCCTCTTACTTCACCTCCTACCTAACTTCTATTTCGTTTTCCCTTCTTACCTTTCATTTTTCCCTTCAATTCTTCCTTTACCCTTGTCTTCCCTTTTTCCCCTTTATTTCCCCTATCGTTACTCTTCCTTGGCCTTGAAATGCATTAAAAAAGGGCCAAAACCCACTTTCCGACCTTGTAATAAGGCTTAGCCCCTTCCGCTGCGCCCTTAGCCCCTTTTCTTCCATGCGCCCGCACCCTGGAACCAAGTTTTAAACCCTTCGACGCCTAGCGCAAAGCGCAGATCGCAGATTTCGGTTTTTATTTTAATGCCCATCGCGTTTTTCATTTTTGCGATCTGCGCTCATCGCACTTTCCAACTTTGCGATCTGCGCTCATCCTTAGCTGTATCCATCGCCAAGGCTTTTTTAACGTTGGAACGCTAGTGCTACCTCCTCGCCATCGCATTTTCCACCTTTGCGATTTGCGATCCGTACCACCGGGTCCCACGTCCACGGTTCCGCTCCATTGTTTTTTCCCTTTTTCCTTTGTGATTCACTTAAGTGAAAGCCTTTGGGCCTTTACACTATAATCATTTCTTCTACCACTTCTCATTGTTTCCGCTGTCCCCACTGTTCTGCCACCGTTCCTCCGGCCTCCAAAGCATTCCTCCGCAGCCACTGCCCGGGTTTATGACAAGTTTATTTATTTGCGCAGAGGGCACAGAGATGGCCATTTCAACATGTACCAGCGGATCAGCCGAATAAATTCAAAGGGGGGTTGGTGCATGTTATTAAGGAAATTAATGTTTAAACCCCGCATTCAAAGGAAAAGGGCACAATTTGAAGACTTAAGCACGCAAAGGTCATATCCACGTTTTAATATCAGCAGAACGCATTTCTCCAGGACAGACACTTACCTACAGCACTCTCCATGCCTCCTCGAGCCCTAAAACGATTAATTACACCGACTGAAGCTCATTTATGATAGTCAGGTAGCAGTTATGGAGGTATGGAGCGGCCCTGCAGATCTTTCAGCCAGTTCATTTATTCCAAAAGGCTAGCTCGAAATTCCAGATGACCAGAGGGACTTCGAGAACATATCAAAGGTCAATCTCGACCTGACAGAGATCTCCAAACCAGTTGTAGAGTACAACATAGTGCCATTAAGCAGTATGGGCGTGAACACTTCCGCTATTCTGTCTTAATGAGATCAATTCATTGTTCACCTACTTATGTTTCCTCCTCTTCTCCTATAAGGATCCCAAGGACATATTGTAAGAGGGTTGTTGTTGGCTACTGCCGTTGCTGTTAGAGGGATTCAGTTTGACTGTTAGAACAGTCTTGGGAGGGAGTTGCAGAGTAGCTTGTATGTAATAGGCTGGGAGGAGAAGTTTGGACTGTATTAGCCATTGAGCTTATTGTACATGACTGGTTTTGCATCAATCAATCAAAGCACATTTCACAGGATCCTAGACTATTACTATTGGTGATGTTCTTCTTACTTCGTTTATTGCGTTTCCATATTGTTTCATTTTTCTTCTGGGCTTGCATCAGAATAATGGTATAGGATTCACCCTTGTTAGGTGCCCTATGCTGTCTTCTCTCCTTGCCTTCAATGTTTTCTGCTAAATGTGTTTTCTCGAGAATTGGATTTCTTACCAATTTAACCAAGCAGTAGTGATGAGATTTCCTACTCGATCTATGATTTGGTTGACTGCTTAGATGTTCTTGCCGGGTTTAAGTCGAAGGTTTGGGAACACTCGGGGATGTGTGTTAGCCTCATCCACTAGATCCTTGCGCGACCAAATGACCCTTTCTAAGATCCTTCGTATAACTTATTCTGCTTTTTCCCTTTGGAGTTGCTAAAGCAGACCTGGAGTTAAATGACCTCTGGTCCGATCTATAAGCAGCCCCTTTGTCTCTTTGAGAGCTGCCTTTGAGTATGTCCAAGCAGGTCTGGAGTTAAATGACCTCTGACCTAATCTATAGACAGAAAATTGGTTGTCTTTCCTTCTTCCACTTTCTCTCCTTAATGTTCCATTCCATCATCTATCCAAAAAGATCCTTTAGTGTAGATGACTTGCCCTTTGGAAGCATTGGCTAGTGGATGCAAGTAATTTTCTTTCATGACTCCATAGCCCAATGGATGGCACTGTCTTGGCCCATTCTCTCTGCTGAAACATCCTGCTGCTTTGTTCCTTCTCTCCCATTTCTTTCTCAGTCTATGATCTTATGACTCAACCCAGCAACCAACCAAATCATTTAAAACCCCCCTTTTGCGCTTCATAACTAGCCTGACATCTCGACTTGAGCTTCGAAGATATATCATTCTTTGTCTTTATTGGAGAGATCCCTCTCCTGGTCAAGGAGGGCTAGATCCTAGGGCTCCAAAGTGGTTTGATGTTGTCTTATCTTTTGGTATTGCCAAATCTGCCAAAACATAGGAACCCCAACATAATGGCGACTCCACTGGGGAATAGATCAGTCAGCTTTGATTTGGTAAACCACTGTGGTGGACAGTAAGTTGTAAATCATCCACCTGGCGACTCCACAATTCCTGAATGATAAAAAGGCTCCACAGATGATCAACAGGCCACTGATTATCTTGGTTTCACGAGACTCCTCTGGAAGACCATGTCGCAATACAACATCATCCATGTTGAAGATCCAGTCACTTCGCTAATAGAGGACTCTGAACAATGTGTAGAAATAGATCCAAGCCTCGTAGCAGAGTTTCAGAGTGGGATAGCGAGTGTACTGGTAGAAATTGAATGGGAGGACCTTCCAAAGATTGTCCCTATCAGCTCAGCACTCAATACTCTACCCGCGCTTAAGGAGATGTTTCTTGATTTGGTGGTTGAGAGATATGAAGTTGAGCTTGAACTTTTAAACTCACGAGAGTTATCATATGAGTTCAGAGACCCAAAAGAATACTTGGAAAGCCTCCCTCCCCCCAAAAGAGAAGAGATTCCGCTGCTTTTCGAAGTATAAGAAGAAGACGATCCGGTTCCCCAAAGCCCCTTTGAAGATGCAGTGGAAGATGAAATAATCAAAACTGCCCAGGACATAGACAGCCTACCAGTCATGGCAGGCCAAAAAGAAGAAAGCATACACCAAGTATTCGTCGATCATGTGGCAGAGTACATTGAGGCCATGATTTGCTCGAATACTCCAGCATTGATCCTTAGCACAGGCCAGATTCATCAGAAATGGTCACTACTGATGGTGACCACAGTCTTGAAGGACCACACGCAGAGCACCCTGTGGTTATCTCTGACAGGCAGCCAGTGCTCATATCCTTTTTCACTACTGCTTGACTGGCTGCATTGGCATTATTGTATCACTTAGTACATCAGAGCTTTCCAAGTAGAGTAGGGTAGGTAGGAAGTCTGAAATAAAGCTCAGTGTATGAGCAAGTAGATTATTTGTTTCAATTTCTGTCTTAGAATATAAAGAAGAAACCTGCTAGACAGTCTAATGCTAGCAGGTAGTAGTGTAGGTAGAAAAGCTATGAGGCCAACAGTCTAAGCTGGTCTCATGGAGTAATAAGGGTAGAGATAGAATAGGTTTATTTTCCTGCTTGTAAAAATTGATGATACAAAGGGTCTACAAGTCCAAATGCACCCCAGAAGAAAAATGCTAGGATTGTAGTGTGGGTAGGTAATTGTTTGGAGAATTTTGCTGCTGATGATGTCTTCATAATATTGTGGCAGCTGATCAAAGAAATAAATGGATGGTTCAAGCAGCAGGCATCTGGCCTACACCAAGAGATAAATTTCTGAATTCTTGACTCCTTCAAGAAGAAGCCATCCCCATGTGGAGCCACTGTTAGCCCCCCTATGAAATTTTTGACAAGCAAATAGGGGGCTAAATCATGGTTGAGTCTTCAAGGAATGCATTTCCTCTGAAAACACAGTCTCCTTGAAGCCTCCATGTGTCTTTTGCCTTTTGATGAAATCCCCTCTACTGATTTCCATTATAAAGCCTCTCTGTTGTGAAGAAGAATGCCCGAAAGGCCCTTTTCCCTCTTACTTCACCTCCTACCTAACTTCTATTTCGTTTTCCCTTCTATTTCCCTCCTTACCTTTCATTTTTCCCTTCAATTCTTCATTTTCCCTTCTCTTCCCTTTTTCCCCTTTATTTCCCCTATCGTTACTCTTCCTTGGCCTTGAAATGCATTAAAAAAGGGCCAAAACCCACTTTCTGACCTTGTAATAAGGCTTAGCCCCTTCCGCTGCGCCCTTAGCCCCTTTTCTTCCATGCGCCTGCACCCTGGAACCAAGTTTTAAACCCTTCGATGCCTAGCGCAAAGCGCAGATTTCGTTTTTTATTTTAATGCCCATCGCGTTTTTCATTTTTTGCGATCTGCGCTCATCGTACTTTCCAACTTTGCGATCTGCGCTCATCCCAGTTGCATCCATCGCAAAGCGCAAAGCGTAGTTTTCTGCTTAGTGCCACTCTCCGCCATCGCATTTTCCGCCTTTTCGATTTGCGATCCGTACCACCGGGTCCCACGTCCACGGTTCCGCCCCATTGTTTTTTCCCTTTTCTCTTTGTGATTCACTTAAGTGAAAGCCTTTGGGCCTTTACACTATAATCATTTCTTCCGCCACTTCTCATTGTTTCCGATGTCCCCACTGTTCTGCCACCATTCCTCCGGCCTCCAAAGCATTCCTCCGTCGCCACTGCCCGGGTTTATGACAAGTTTATTTATTTGCGCAGAGGGCGCAGAGATGGCCCTTTTAGCATGTACCAGCGGATCAACCGAATCAATTCAAAGGGGGGTTGGTGCCTGTTATGAAGGAAATTAATGTTTAAACCCCGCATTCAAAGGAAAAGGGCACGGTTTGAAGACTTAAGCATGCAAAGGTCACATCCACGTTTTAATATCAGCAGAACACATTTCTCCAGGACGGGCACTTACCTACAACCATCTCCATGCCTCCTCGAGCCCTGAAACGATTAATTACACTGACTGAAGCTCGTTTATGACAGTCAGGTAGCAGTTATGGAGGTATGGAGCAGCCCTGCAGATATTTCAGCCAGTTCATTTATTCCAGAAGGCTAGCTCGAAATTCCAGACGACCAGAGGGAATTCAAGAACATATCAAAGGTCAATCTCGACCTAACAGAGATCTCCAAACCAGTTGTAGAGTACAGCACAGTGCCATTAAGCAGTACGGGCGTGAACACTTCCGCTATTCTGTCTTAATGAGATCAATTCATTGTTCACCTACTTATGTTTTCTCCTCTTCTCCTATAAGGATCCCAAGGACATATTGTAAGAGGGTGGTTGTTGGCTACTGCCGTTGCTGTTAGAGGGATTCAGTTTGACTGTTAGAACAGTCTTGGGAGGGAGTTGCAGAGTAGGTTGTATGTAATAGGCTGGGAGGAGAAGTTTGGACTGTATTAGCCATTGAGCTTATTGTACATGACTGGTTTTGCATCAATCAATCAAAGCACATTTCACAGGATCCTAGACTATTACTATTGGTGATGTTCTTCTTACTTCGTTTATTGCGTTTCCATATTGTTTCATTTTTCTTCTGGGCTTGCATCAGAATAATGGTATAGGATTCACCCTTGTTAGGTGCCCTATGCTGTCTTCTCTCCTTGCCTTCAATGTTTTCTGCTAAATGTGTTATATGAGAATTGATTTCAGTCAATTTAACCAGTGTAGTGGATGTTATTGCCTACTCTATGATGTATGAATTGGTTGAATCAGTTCTTAGATGTTCTTGCTGGGTTTAAGCTAGAAGGTTTGGGAACACTGGGGATGTGTGTTAGTCCTGTCCACTAGGATCCTTGTGCGACCAGCTGAACCTTCTAAGATCCCTTCTGTATAACTTATCTATGTTTTTCCCTTGGAGTTGCTAAAGCATACCTGGAGTTAAATGACCTCTGGTCTGATCTATAAGCAGCCCCTCTGTTCCTCTTTGAGAGCTGCCTTTGGGTATGTCCAAGCAGGTCTGGAGTTAAATGACCTCTGACCTAATCTATAGACAGAAAATTGGTTGTCTTTCCTTCTTCCACTTTCTCTCCTTAATGTTCCATTCCATCATCTATCCAAAAAGATCCTTTAGTGTAGATGACTTGCCCTTTCGAAGCCTTGGCTAGTGGATGCAAGTAATTTCCTTTCATGACTCCATAGCCCAATGGATGGCACTGTCTTGGCCCATTCTCTCTGCTGAAACATCCTGCTGCTTTGTTTCTTCTCTCCCATTTCTTTCTCAGTCTATGATCTTATGACTCAACCCAGCAACCAACCAACCAAATCATTTAAAACCCCCCTTTTGCGCTTCATAACTAGCCTGACATCTCAACTTGAGCTTCGAAGATATATCATTCTTTTTCTTTATTGGAGAGATCCCTCTCCAGGTCCAGGAGGGCTAGATCCTAGGGCTCCAAAGTGGTTTGATGTTGTCTTATCTTTTGGTATTACCAAATCTGCCAAAACATAGGAACCCCAACAACACCCTCCTCGAGCTCTATTGATAGAGATGAGAAGGGAGGTCTTGATCCACAACTTTAAAGTTTCTCCTCTATTTTATTACTCATAAGAAAATGAAAGCTACACCTGACAATGAAAGAAAAAACTAAACAACAATGAAACTATCGGAAGCATATCTACTAACAACAAGCAAAGAACAAGTAAAATAGAGAGGCCGAGGCACATGGATTGGACCCTAACCCACACGCCTAACTCTATGGAACTTAAATCAGTAAAATGAAATCAGTTTGCTCATTTCATGAAAGAATAGTCTCGTACATTTCTAAAGTTTAATCATCGAGTACAATAATCAAAAGCTCAATAGATTGTAGCAAAGTTCCCAAAAAAATTGAATCCTTCCTAGCTCTAGCTCTGCTCTATTTATTCTACAGGGGCGACTACCAACAACTCCCTTGAAAATAGTGATTGAGTCCACTTGACTCCAAGTAAACAGAGATTGAGTGCACTTTGGTATTTTAGTTTCTTAGTTGCCTCTCGGGAATTCAAATTTTTGGAGAGAATTCTTGGGGATCCTTTGGCTGCCTTTGAGAGTTAAGGAGGGTGGACAATTCTCCTATAAAATCTCCTTGTTGTCTCCTTCAATTATTTATGATAAAATCTTCAAAAATCATGCCAATTACTCATGATTTTCTGCACTCAACCTCATATTAGGCACTCGAGAGTATGTTAGCCTCAATCACCACCTATACTAGCATCATAAAACCAAATAACAATAAAAAATTCAAGAAAAAGAGATTTAAGAAGGAAAAAAAGGTGGCCATTAACCCCTCCAAATATGTCTAATGATAGAGCTCATCACCTTGGTTACTTCTACCCTTTTTACTGGCTACCCTAGAATAGTTTGATGAACACATTTTTATTATGTCATCTATAGGAAACTAATAGATATCTCCTCCGAGATAGCATGTTGAGGGTTTCAAGACTTACCTCATCGATCCCATGGAGAAAAAATGGCTTGAGTGATCTAGGGTTAAAGGGTGTGATTAGCCCTCTTGTAGATTCAATTGAAACTTTTACTCATAATATTCTAAAGGTTTTGAGGGCCCTAGGGTCATCCTAAATATTCAGTCCCTTGGTTTATTTTGACCTATAATAAGTCCCACGGACAACAACAAACTCAAACATGAAAGTTTCGAGGGTCCTCGGGAGTTCAAAGCCATGGAAAGTGTGGAAGAGATGAAGAGGTGGATGTTTTTCATCTTAGTCTCTCCATTGGTTTCTCCGATGGGAAAGACCTCTTGGTTTCTTGTTCTCAACCATAGCTTGAACAAGTGAAGTAAGTTCTCTCTTCTACCCCATTCAGGTTCTTCAGAATTTTTCAAGGGTGTTTACCTAAAGTATTATACACTCCACGATCCCTGAAGAAGATGAAGGTTGTCTGCTGTGTGGGGATGTGGGGGATTTTACATAAATTTTCCTTGGTTGTCCCTACTCCTCCTGAGGCATGAAAGACAATCTGCTTTTCTTTTCACTTTTTAAAATTATATGAAAAACAAAATAGAAAACAATGCGCTAAACATAAACAAGCATCTACTTAGACACCTCCCCATAAATGACGCAAAAAGTGGCAGAGCCTTGGTACTGCACCAAGAGTGCTTGCAACTCCAAAGGGCTACTAAAACTTCTTATCAACCTGGGAGTTGAAGTACAAACTTGCGGTGGCAGCTATATGCGAGTGACAATGCTATATGCACAAAAATGGATTCTACTCATGACACCCTCAACTATGTCTTTTTAATCAATATTACTTCTAGGCCATTCCTCCCACTTGATTAAAGTGAAATTAGCTAATGTAAAGACAAATAATTGCTTCATGCAAATATAATGAGAGTGTCTATCAAATCCTACTTGCAGTGAAAGATGAAAAGAAAATCATAAACAATTAGCCTAATTGTAGAAAAGGAAACTATGCTATGGAAATCATTCATCTAGATATCCATTCATTTACAGGAGAAAAAACTATTCTATCATCAAACACTTCATCAAAGCATAAGCCACTATATATCTCTTGCTTTCCTTCGACTTGTACTTGCATCTAAAAGCTATTGTCTCTATTTAAAGCTAATTAGTGAAAATGAAATAAAACACTAATGCCTACTCTATTTTTTAGCAGGAGGAAGAATATTTGTAGTGGCATGGGTGTCTCTTTCGACCATGGATTCAGAGCACAGGGGTCAAATGCATCCTATTAGTAAGTTCAGAGAAGAAAAAGGAGAAAAAAATGGAGTGGAAATAGTGACCTACAAAAGTTGCTATAAGAAGTCCACGAAGTGCTATTGGAAACGGAGTACGAGAAGGATCTAAGGATGAAAAGGGTGGAGGGAAGGTGTGGAAAGGTAGGATAATGTGTAAATAGGTTATTTAGGGGGTTACCAATATCTTCAGATCCCAAAAATCGTGAAACATTGGGAGGGTTGTTTTGCACTTGGAAGGATGCTCACAGTGATGATGAAGATGATTTCTCAAAACGGGGATTTTGGTGGCGTAGTAAGAGGTTGGAAGAAGAAAGGGATGAAGTCAAGATGACAGTGATGGAAGGGGTCCTTTCCTCTATGTATGTAAACATAATTTCAACCATTACACACATTCATGTATGGTATTTGATCACTAACATGTTTAAGAGCGGAAAAGATAAGTTGAATAGAAAACCTTACTTAACCTAGCTAGAAATCTAATCCAAGCAAAAATACGATTTCTAATTTACAATAAGCATATGATGAACATGATAACCACACTATTTAACTTTGCATAAATCTATAAAAAACTATTTTTTGATATGTAGGGTGAAGATCCTTCTCCTCTTGCTCCCATGAGAGAGGTGAGAAAGATAGGCTACAACACGAGCTTTTATACTAGTTTGTATCTACTAGAATGATAGGAAACTAAACAGAAGTGCTAGAACATAAAAGAAGAATATAACCACACAAGAGGGACTTGTCCAATGGAATATACCCCTAACACAAAAGCATCAACCCTCTAAAACTAAACGTGTTGGAACAGAAACAAATTCTCATTATCATTGCATAAAAAGGTCTAATACATCATATGATAGTAAAAAAATAACGAGTAAATGGGAAGCTAAAGAGCTACCTAACGAAATAAAAAGTTTGAGTTCTAATGAGATATTGCGCATGTGCTTATTTATACAAACTGGGTAGCTACCAAAAACTCTAAAAATTAGAATAAGGTCTCATCAGTCTCAGGAAGAGTGGAGCTCAGCTCTCATAGCTACCACTTTTTCTTGGCTACCCTTGCCTTCAAGATGTTGGGAGAGATCTTGGTGTGATATTGGTTGATGGAGAGATTTAAGGAGGTGGAAAAATCTCATACAATATCTCCTTGTTGTCACTCAGGAGCCCTTAGGTGGAAAATATCTCAAAAATGTCGTTCATTTCCGCAATTGAATCATATTAGGCAACAAGACACGAAGAAACATCGTACCCTTTCTACGTTAAGAATAATAGAACACAAAATATAAATAAATGTGTGAGAGGTAAATCAATAGAAACCAAAGGATAGCCATTTAAGCATAAAATGTCCCTAATGATAAAGAGCCTCATCAGGTAGCATTGACATGGTAGTGCTCAGATAATCTTCTGGGTAATGCCCGGTGGCATTTCTAGGTAGTAGGTTGATGATATTTACTAGGTAGTAGTCAATTATGTATTTCAAGGTAGTAGCCACTCATTGGGAATACAGATTAGTAGCACGTCAATGAGAGGGTGGTATATTTTTCTCTACGATTATTCTTATTCTTTATATTCAAGAATTTTTAACAGAATGGAGCGAGTATATTGGTACACATGATGTATTATACACGTGATCGATGGATAGGTTTTACACGTGGAATTATCCCTAATTGAGGAGGGAGTGTTAAAATTATGCAATAGTGGTCAAATTCCACTTTTGGGATACTAGCTTGATGTATATGGTGATGACATTGATTTCCTCTTTAGAGAGGACTGAGATCTACCTAAATATCACCTTGTTTGGATAAACACTGCGTTGGTTTTTGATTTTGCACCCACTCATGGATATTGGATCGGGTCGGCTTCAACATCAAATGGACATCATCCAACACCCCTATAGAAGTTGTTGTTCTGTCAACAACTCCCATTATTTCTAGAATAGTTCCCATAGAAAAAATAATGGGGACCCATTTTAATAGACAAGAACAAATAATACCATTAAGTGATTAATTTAGACATGGATAGAGTTAAAAAGGCTAAAGCTAACACCTTTTTAATATACAAAGGGTGTAGGTGGAAAAATTCAAAAGAAACATAGCTACGAGATCACAATAAAAAAGTAGCTAAAATGCATGGCAGGCCTCTAAATCCTCAAAATATTTACGATGCAAAAATCAATAAAAGGCTTTAATAATGAAAAGGCTTCCCATCAAACCATATTTCATGAAAAATGAACCAGAGACTGCCACCACCACGTCAATCAAATCGAAAATCACATTTCTATCTATTGCCAACATTCAATCAGCCCCCGTTTTTCATTTCTGATGCATACTTTTAGCATCGCGCGCACTGATTTCGTTAATGACCACTTCATATCCACCGTTTCAGACATTTACTGAAAATTGTGATCATGATGTCGCTGCTGCTTTTTTCACTTCCCTTTTTCGCTAATATTTGAACATTAAAGAAGAAAAATTTAATCTTTTGACTTGAAAAAAGAGTTATAGCGCATAATTGATCACAATCGACATGAAAGTAGATATTTGAAACTTTAAGAATTTTACACACAAATGGATCCGTGATACGAGAATCTCTTATTTAAATGCCTAAATGTCTATTCAGGCACGTGAACCCACAGTTTCATTAATGCCATAACTAATGATTTTAACAACTCAGAGCCTCCAAATATGATTTGACCACAAAAGAATTAAATTTTTAGATTATCCATGTACAGGTTTTATTTGCCATTATTTTCATTATTGTTACATCATTTCTATTGTGACAATATTGTACTTTTTACTTGTTATTATTATTATTTTTCAGGAAATTCAAAACAATAGAGTTTCATCATAAATGTTTGAAAGGCTTAAAAAGGTCCAAAAGCCCATGGCTCCCTAATCTTGCACCTTATGCTAGTGATAATAGATATTAGCCACCCTTATTCACAGTACAAAATGCAAATAAAGAGTGGTTTTGCTTCATGGGAAGAAATGTACTGAGTTATTTGAAGATGAGAAACACCCGATTGAGAGAATAACTCCCTGCAAATGCTTTTGATTTCCAAAAAATATACTATGGCAGTCGCCAACTCTTTCTACACCGAATTGCTACACACCCCAAGATTTTACCATATAGGGTGAGTAAAATGGATTTTCTGCAACCTCAACATCGGAGATAGAACTTTACAACAATGCAGAGGTACCATGATGGGGTCGTTCAAAGACGAATAAATGAATAAAATGTACCATTCAGGACTTTGAGAAGGTGCCATGATAAATATTTCCAGCACATCTCATGAGGATAATAAGCTACCATCAGTCCCCATAAATCAGTGGAGAAGAAACCTAACAAGCATAAACATGAGTGATAAGGGGTATATATACCACTACTTCGCTTGTTGGTCCCTATTATTATAATTATGATATAGTCTGAGACTTTTTGGCAACCCAATCAAAGCTAAATTAATGTTGAATGGGTTCCCCCTATGGATGTTGTTCTAAACTCTTATATCATGGGGCAGGGGAACCACATTTCTCAAATAATATTGCACTACCCTAGAGTCATTGAATATAGAAATAATCGTTCCTTTTCATCTAAAATCCTTCCCACATTTTATATGAGGGCCTATCATGGACGTAGTAGGGTTTTACATTATATTTTCCGACCATGGGTTGGAAATGGACTACTCTAATACCCCATCTCCCATTCATATTTATATAGTATTCTATGTGAGATCAAAATATGAAAGCGATTTCTACAAGATCTTCCATGGAGTTATGCTCCCATCTGCTTTCAAGTTGTATTTGTTGAAAAGGGCCCTAGATTGTTCAAAGAAACAAAGTGGAGCTTCACGTCACATTTGGAAAATGGTTTGGGGAAGGATTGTTCATATGTCAGAGTTTTTGGGAGCTTAGCTGACCCCATATCTTACCATTATATCTTCTAGATAAAGTTCTCACAAGAATAAATTTCCTATCGGACAATGGGTCATAGATTGACGAGGTTTTGAAAAGAAAGCAAAGAAAGTTTCATGGTCCTTCATTTCTATCCCTACTGGTAGTGTCATGCATTAGAAAATTTAAAAAAATGTTAGGTTAGAAATCAATCAAATCCAATGTTTGAAATTATTTACAATTTCTAAATATGCAATATGACCTGAACCAAGTTGCATTCAATTTTACAACTCAAGTGCAAATAATTCATTTTCCTGTAATGATGATTTTGATGACTTCTTTGAGTCGGTTGATACCTATTCAACAATGGAGGAAATTAGCATCATCAACCTCAATACTCACAAATTCAGAGATTAAAAGCATTACAAAAATAGAAGGTTGGAAGGGATTCCTCTAAATATAATGGAGGTATCCCAACCCTACTCTCACAGAAGGAACAACAACAGAAAAAACAGGGAAAAGAACATCTCCCTAATAACACGAAGTCCTTAGTGGAACCGAAAGATAAGATATACTAGAACCCAAACCAAGATCCTGTTCAAGTACTTGACGCGAAGTTTGGAAAGATTTTGACCAATAGCTAAAGGAGACCAAGAAGTGTGTGATAATTTATCATATAGAAACACCTCATGGGCAAAAGTCAACTCTTTGACTAGCTGGCCAAATGAGTACATGTGGAAATAAAATTTGTCCTGCCTACCCAAACATCGGAAATTATGTTGAAAATTTAGGAAATACCTCCTTTGGATATATTTTACATCCCAAGGCATAATTTGTCATGATAGAGAAAGAAAAAGGAGAAGAAAATAACAATCACAGTGCCCATTCTGAGATATCTACTGTAAAAGCCGTTTGGAAGGGCTCACAAATGAGATCATCTAGGATCTAACATGATTGACTCAGCTTCTAGAAGAGGAGTATCACATGGGTTCACAACTCTCCATGTTAAACTGCAGTGTCTCCCTTTCGCATACTTGCCTAGAGACACAAAAATTTCACCATCCTGTCGCTATATTCCAATCCAAGGAAATAATGAAGGAGAGCCCCATGCTCGTTTATTTTGAACTCCCCTTCCCAAGATCCTCCTTGCATGAGCGTATTAGTTTCTCATCACCAGTCAAAATTAGATCATCTAACGTCAAGAAAAATGATCAATAGCTACCCTCACTACAATATGGTACAGTCATCTTTCTGGCTTCACATTTTGGTGAAAGCCCGATCCCAGGTAAAAATAGCGTCTATCCCGATGTACTCCAAAGCACGGTGTCATGATTCAACCCATATAGTGCTCTTTTTGAGTCCGCCACTGCGACTCTATGGGTTAAGATCTTAAAACCTTGGAAGCTTCTATCATGTACACCCTCCTCCTCAATGATCCCATTAGAAAAACATAGTTTTCATCCATTTGATGAATGCACCAACCCGCCACCAGAGAGAGGTACAGATGGATCTTATGGAAAGAGTACCTTGCAACAGCGCAAAAAGTCTCATCATAATCCCATCCCCTTGATGTGAGAAAACCACAAGACAAATCTAGCCTTGTATTTCTACACTCCCATCAACAACTTGTGATTTACCTTTGTAGATCTCATCTCAAACCTACCATTGATTTATCAACCGATCTGTGAAAATTTCCCCATACATGCCATTTTTGACAATGTAGTCCATACTCCATTACTGTCATGGATAATCATCTCTTGTGTGCTACTTGAAAGAATATGGTTCGATCGCAATACATTTTCTCATAAGAGCCATGCATCAGATGAACTATTCGAGGTGATTATCTTTTCTGCTGACATGTGAGTAGAATCCTACATTCATTAATAGCATCGAGTCTCAACTTATCACTTCTATGGTGCACCTTATACCATTTCTAATGGATGGCTCTGCATGAGTGATTTTCTCCATCATGAACCTCCTCATGTAGCTGTCCACATATTGAGACTCATCCTTAGAGACGATGGGTTCCTCCCTGCGCTCAAGTCCGGCTCCTCTTAGGGACAACCACTGGATTTTTCCCTCATCAAATCTTTATATCCCATCTTATGACTGATTCTGCATTTGGAAAATACACACGGGTAATTATGGGGGTGTTTCTGTCTCACAAAATCCCAACTGGCGACACTGTTCTAACTTCTTCTGGCGTCCTTGGTGCATGCACATAAAAAAATGAGCCAAAAATCTTGAAGTGTGAAACATTAGGTTTCTTATGGTGAGAGGCTCTTACGTGTGTACTCATTCCAAGTACTCTATGAGACTGTTATTTTGCACTAAAACCATGGGTGTTGCATGCTTCCACCCATAAATGCATTGGTAAGGCCCACAGTCATGCAACATCGCTGTGCGCACCATGATCGTTACGCTATTCTTCCTCTCCGCGACCCCATTCTAACTTTTTGGGTTGTGAGGGCTCTAGAATTCTCTTAGAATTCCTTCTTTCTTCTGTAAAAGTTATTGAATTCATCAGAGATGTATTCTCTCCATTCTCTCTCCTAAGAGCCTTCACATTAGCTCCAGAGCTCCTTTCTCACCAATGCACTTAAAATCACGAACTTAGATAACGTTTTATATTCTTACGCATGAAAGAAGATCCAACATTTACGAAAATTATCAACAAAATATTGCATATTACTTATGTTTTTAAGTTTGAAGAGCGAGAATGGTCCAAACATGTTTGTGTGAACCCTCTCAGAGTCCCTCAAGCACGGTTCTCCTTCCTCATGCAAAAAGGTGGATTTTACAGCTTCCCATGGTGCATTCTGCACTAATATAACTAAGCAAGTGTTCCCATTGGAAGTCAGATAGGAAATTTGTTGCATGACTTTCAAGGCTCCATGATGAATATGATTCCAATTACCTGTGCTATAAGTCACCCTCATCCCGTCTCACAATTTTCTCCGCCTTTCCCCATCATGGGATGCATCCATCTACCTCCCGGATTGTAGATATTCTTAACTAGAATCCATATCCTCTTGGCATCTGACACATTTTATGTGAGAAAGATTTTCCATCACTAAAAACAAAGCATGGCCTCCGATCCTCACAACACTGCGGCTGAGATCAAATTTTTCTTTAGACAGGTACATGCCATGCATCTTTTAATTGAAATGGTTTACTGACTCCCCATGAAATGTAATGGTACCAGATCCCCAGGTGACTGTATCATCTATCATCTCCCATATCAATATGCATCTGGAGATCTTTCTCCTCCAAGAAAGTTAACGTATATCTCACTCATGTAAAGGAAGCACCCTTTATCCAAATACCACATTGATACTGATCACTTGACACCATGCATGCAATCAAGGAGAAGTCAATCTCAAATTGCGAAGGCAAGGACCTCACCGGTTATGACAACAACCTTCTTGTTCTTCTTCTTCGGGATAGTTATAGCAAAATTCCCATGTTCGCGGCTAAAGTGAAAACACTTACGGTGGAAATGTCCGCTTCTTGTCTTTGGACCTGCGGATTTTGAAAGAGATTTCTTCCCTTTCCCCTCCCGCTAGCCTGTGGCAGCCAAACAATCTTCTTCATCCTCATTCTGGGTGAATATCCATCTACGCGTATCTGTCCGAACTCCTCTTGCACCGAGATCCCAAAGCCACAACCATTCCCAATTCAAAAAATTTCCCATCGGATTGTGAGTCTTGATAAGCCTGCCAGCTCTTAGAAATTCCTAGAGCCCAAAAGCTCACCAAAAATCATCATGTAGCGGATGTTATTACCACACTCCCCAATTCATCACGATTGGAGAAAAACATCGTGAGATATTTTGGAGCTAGGTAATACTTTGTCGTGTGATACGATGTTGGGTTTATCTTTGAGCGTAATGTTCCGTAGTGGGTCGTTGCTACTTTGGAACGAGACTGTAAAAGCGTCCACCGCACTATGGTGGTGGCTTTCGTGAGCTCGAACAATGTGGTCTCTTACTCCCTCTGACAGGGATCCTCGCTGCTTTGCCACTTTCCTTTCTGCACGCATCTGAACGTACGTCTGCAGCCGCCTCTGGCTTTGCATCTTTGATCAGTAAGATTCCTTCAAAGCCAATTTCTTTTGAAATCCTGCCTCTTTTTCATTATCTTCAGAAATGTGGTCGTTTCATGGAGTACATACCTCAGCATAAAGCCATTATGAGAAACACATTTTGAAGTGCTTGGGCTCTAAAATTTCGTAACATAAAGAGAGTCTTACCTTACTGAGTTGGATTTCTCAGTTACAGAAACTATGATTCCTGTACCAACCATAAATTTCATGCTCACAGTGACGTGGCCATGTAGAGATGTACAGCAAACATGTCTATCATGGAGTACTTTGCAAGTCTGTTGATTTGCATAAGGTTAAATATTTGAATCTCTTCTACTAATATTTTGGAATTAAAAACACAATGCGTAATCACATGGTTATGAAGAAATATCAATCACACACAACTACATATAATTTTCCTGGAGAGCTTACGTCTAAAACCCCTTTCCTGTCTGTGTATTATATCGTGGATCATAAAGAAACAACGATAAAGGTCGCTATTCTCACAAAGGGGCCCTCGATACGTGATTTATTCGCTCACATTTTCTTACATTGGCGATCACTTAACGTTTACGCTGTCGCTCTCAAAACGGCACTCGCCTTCATTGTGACGATCACTGCTGCGAGACCATTCACTTTCGTGAATTCGTTTGCAATCATATGTACCTTGAGCTATGCAAGGCTATCCTGGGCACGTCCAATGCTGAGTGTTTGTCGTGCATGTGCGTGGCAGACACATCATCTCGCCCAGTGACCGACTTCCCTTGTGGCCTAGGAATCGACGGGTCTCCCTTTAGGATCTGAGCATACTTTTCAACTAATAATAGATAAAATCCCTTGGTTTCATGTGAGGATCAGCTGGTGTGAATTAATTAATATTTAATTGCTAGAGTCTCTCATACATGTCAATATTCCACTTTACAACCACTTTAGTGCAGTGACTATCGCTTAGATTGAAGTTGTTGTTTGACTGCACTAACTCACTGTGCCACCGCACTTGAACTGTCTTGCCAGCTATAAAGGAATTACTACGCGTCCCAGCAACTCTATACCTCTGTCGATATGCACTAGCTGACTGAATTTTTCACATGGATTCAACTGCTGCAGTCCACATTGATTAATATGTACAATGTTGTTCAATACATATGAACTAAGGGACAACTAAAAGCGAGACCTGCGCCAGAAAACAGCCGTTGTGGGCTTTCCACCTGAGTGTGGGTGCTTAATGAAACAGGGTGATTAATGAGCACAAGGTGCTTAATGCACTAGTGTGGGTGCTAAATCTTCTATGTAATGCTGAATCTCAACATCACTCATTGAAAAGAAGACCTTTACATGAAGTTGCACCTGCTTAAAGTTTTTCTTAATATGAATCTTGGGCCAGTTGCTTGTCAAATAAGTAGAGTTAGCTATATATGGTGCTTTTATGTTTATGTTGATATTACTATTTCTGACAGAAATAGTTAGATTTTTCATATGATCGCTTTGTGCTATGTATACTTTTGCTTTAATCCCAACATTAATTCACTACGGAACGTGCTTTGATTGCCATTTTTATACATATACAATACATGCAATGACCATATGAGATATATGATTAATCAATTGATCTGATTAACTTATTGATCAAATCTAATTGTCTTAATGCATTTCTCTGAGTGTCTGCTAAATCTTCAGTTTCACTGTCTTAAATATCATCTTTTTAAATCGCATATAACGGAGAAAAATAATTCATCTTTGGGTCGAGGATAAGTGCTCTACATGTTAGGCTTGTTTCTCACTCCCATTCACCAATTTCTGTGATTGATTAAAACCCCACCCATCCACTCAATTATATTCCATTGGGAAAGCGGTCCCACCGATCCGGAGTAAACCACTATCTCAAGCAGCAGGATAAGTGATGATTTTTAGGTCCTACGACGTGGTTTTTCCCTAATGTTGTTGCACTTTTGGTGCTAAAGACGTCAAACTTTTTGGCACTATCAGCGAGAGGGCCACTGGACTATGGATGTGCACACAGATTAATATAAAAAGCAAAAGACTATCAAGAAAATTACGACTCCAAATCTCACTACAACTTCAGAGTCCACGCTCGAAAATCTCTCTATCCTTAGATTAGGAAGCTGTACAATCTTGCTTCAAATTCTCCTAGTTCAGTCCAAAATAACTCTCCTGTTATACAAAATCACATGAAGTACTGGACTTTAATAAAGTAAATTACGAAAAATCCATTTCGTCCATAAGCAGTACTTTTGCAGGCCTACGAAGGTAGTGTGTACTTACAGTCTACAAGTCTAGCTGTATGATCGTTCTCGGGAGGTGAAAAAATAAGAATAACCCCATTTGCAGTTTCCTCTTCATTTGCATTTGCGCGATCCAATCTGCGCCTCGAAACATCTACTGGCGATGTTACTGTCATATCGCATCAAACTCATCATTTGCTTCCTCTCTGACTGACTTTATTACTGCCTCTCACATCACGTCTAAAGACCTACGTGGTCTCGAGATACCACTCAAAGTGTATATTATAGTGGAAGATATGAGGAAAAGTCAAGAAAAAATATCTCCTATGTACATGGTGTTCGTTAAAACTAAACAGCCATGTTCTCGAGGATGAATGCGTTCTATCTCTTACATGAGCTGCTTCATTTCTAAAGCCTCAAAAGAGATGGAAAACCTACATGAGTCAAATTTTGAAAAGATCAACGACTACCGATTCTTCTCTAAAATTGGAACTGAAATCAATTCCTCACCGCCTCATTCTTTTGGCTTCGAGTTTTCTGATGGGCATCGTGCAAGTTTGCACGAGTAGACTAAATACTGAAATATTATGCCATATTATGTGTGCAAGAGTTGGTACTGCTACTCAAATATTCGCCGTACACATTGTTCAATTAGAGGTAGAGACCAGAGTCCAGGTTTTGGGGAGAAATGAGTTTTGTCCTTATGTCAGTACTAGATTCTAATTCAAAAGTTCATCAAAAGTGATTGATATGCTATTGATTGTTAAAGATATTCCTGACTCTTTACGGTTGGTCTACGAGAAGAAGATTGGTATCACGATTACTTTTTCATGGATTGGTCTCAAGTGAAAACTTTGGCTTCGATGGTAAACCAAACCAAATTTGGGTTGTTACATGAAAACACATGAAATACTTAGTAACTAACTCTAGGATGTAAAATGAACCAATGAGCACTTTCGCAGGTAACATCATGGAGGTACTCTACTTTGGTATATGAAAATTTTAATGCTTTCAGCGATATTCATTTCTACTATCAGTTCGACGATTGCTATCTCAAATTGAAAACTTTCTCCATTGACCAGACTTTGAAATGCATATATATTGTAACAGGAAAACCTGCGTGTTAAAAAATTTATTACGGACATTGTACTTTGGTGGATCAAAATAAAGTGATGGTGCAGAGAATTAGTTGCATACTAAATTAATCCAGAGAAGGAAGAAAATGCAATGAAGCGCGTCTGCTATCGTCAGAATTTGAATGCACTGATAAATACTTGCAAATAACATGAGGCATTGGTCCAAGGAGCTTGCGTAAATAAATAGACCTTGGCGTCAAAATATCTTTCAAGTATACGGTGATTACTTGAAATGGTCATAAAATAGGTACGAGAAATATTGTTCTTTATGTTCTTGTCATATCAAAACATTTCGATCCACTAAGGTACAGAGATCTTACATCACACTTCTTAGCTTGTCAATATCTTACCTATTCCAGAGCTCAAAACACAAGTGCGAAATTCTAGCTAATGTAGCATCCATACTTATTCATTACTGAGAGTTATAGTCTAGATAAGATTTTTCTATATAATTTATTTTTCGCCGATCTATTCTGAGTAATGTCACATATCACTGGAGAGTATTTAATGAAGATGAAGATGTTCTAACCTATCTCTCATTTGAAGGATCATGGTGATGATCAGGCGATCGATCAGAGACAAACATGAAAGATAGTTGAGACAAACAAAAACTAATGAAATGTACCATACCTAAATTTGTAGGCAAAAACTTGAAAGAGACCTTTGTGACCTCAAAGAAAAATTTGGAAAGGTTGCATAATTCTAAAGCTTTCAAATTTCAACCTTCATCATTGAACTAGTAAAGCCTTGGCACCTAATATCCAGCTTAGAATGTCAATCTAGGTATTGATCTTTCGATCGAGTGAGAGATTAGCCTAGCTCACATTCTGCTAAGGAAAATATAAGAATGTTTTGCGCATGGAAATATGAAGATCTCAAGACATTTGGTACACTCCATTATCCAACATACTATCCCAATGACATCCACTAAGAAACTTGTGCAACATAAAGTTTAGGAGAAATTCACCCAATCTTGAAAGTCAGGAAATAAAATGTAGAGGCGAGATAAAATACCATTAGACACAAGATAAATATTTCTTGTCAGGAAGGCATTCAAAGTGGGTTTCAAACTTCAGTCCCTATTAGGAAAAATAACAAAGGTGGCGTAACATTTGTGTAGACTCTAGGAATGCTTCAATAAAACTTGCACTAAACAAAATTTCCCACTACCACCTATGAAACCAAATATTGCGGTCGGTTGTTAGGATATGAATTGCATCTGCCAGCAAATTGGTAGTTTCGGGCTATAATCAGAATCTGGGTTCATACAAAGATAGATTAAATACTTTATGGACTGTATCGCACTTATGCTTATCGAGAAGATGCCTTTTGGCTGATCAATCAGGAGGAAAAGTGTACAAGAGCAGATGGATATTGCTTTCGAGGAGGAATAATAAACGAAAACTATCGTTGTGTGCCAGGTAATGCTATGTTGTTTCTCCAAGAAAAGCTAGAGGCCACTGATAGACAGTCTCAAGAAAATCCTTGAACATTGCTTAAAATACTGGAAATTTTCATTTAAATCCCAAAAGATCTGTTCACTTTCAGTAAGAGAAAGAAACTTTTAAAGATTTATTGTATCAAAAAGAAGGTATTGTGATCGACGGAAAGGATAAAAAGGAAATTTATGAAATATCTCTACCTCATAACGAGAAATCCATGCATTCCTTTTGGGATAGATAAATTTTGTTAAGAAGGGAATTTGCTCCTAACTTTTGCAGATTGTTTTACCATTGCATGAAGTTATGATTTAGAGAAAAAATCACTCTTTCAATGGGGACACAATGAAAGAGAATATTTTGAGTCTAATCAGCATGACCATCGTGAGATGTCTAACCTGCTCATACTTCTTCAGACATTTAATCAGTTGGTACACACCTTTTGTAACACATGAAAAATCTCATGTTGATCGCTGCTAACACAAATTGATGATTAAAACATGCCAGAAGCACCCATCTCTTTATTTGAGTTCAAATACTGCAAAATGTGAAACCAAATTATGCGATGCGAGAAATGAGCTTTTGTTGTTTATAATGTTTAAAAGAAATTTCGGGCCTTTTCTCCTAAAAATACCTTATAGGGTAATAGTCCATTTCGATGGTGAGACAACTACTCTGTCCAAAAGGAAATTGGAGAGAAAAAGGAAAATCGATATATATGTTTCGTCTTTTCGAAAATAACGAGTATTGACACTGAAAACTGTTCAACCAGAATTGCTAAGGAGAGTTCAAGGTCTGCGCGTTCTATCACGAGGCATCCAGCATGTCGGATGATGAAATATTTCAGGTAATCATGTTTGTTGGAGTAGACATGTGGCTCTAAAATCTGGCCATATGTCGATCCTTTATCTTTTATTTAAAAAAATGGATATTGCTCCCACATAACTCAGTATAAAATGAAAGAGCTTTGAGATTAAGCTAATCAATATCGAGATCACGTGATAATGTGTTGTTTGGGAAAAACTATGAATTTGTATTATTAAAGATTTGCACTTGAAAAAGTGTGAAGCGTGGAAAGTTTTGCTAGAACTCCGTTGATGGTCTGTGGGCGAAATTTACGGAGAGATAACGGTGCACGCAAAATCTTGTGGCATGATACGTGATATTATTGGCCGACATTGTTCCAAAAGATGCTCATTACCTGCAGAAGATGTCGAAACATATGCTGATGTTGCTAGAAAGACAAAGAAAAACCAGCACATATACACTTATAAATCTGCTCAACATTGAACAAACTTTTACGTGATAGGGACTAAATATCTGGGTGAATTGTTCAAAACTAAAGTGAACATCGTAAATGTACCTATTCTGCTGCGAGGAACTATGCTAAAGTGGGTGGAATCTATTCCATCTTAGAGTGGCTAATGATGATCCCATCGCTGAGTTCATCGATCAATTCATTATTACTAGGTTTGGCTCACCTAACACTTATGTTTGATAATGCCTCTTATTTTCCAGGTAGTAATAGTGTGGTGAGATTTTCTCTCGAAGAGGTTTTAAAAGTTAAATATTATCGATGTACTACGAGGGAATACGTGGCATCGAAATCAAAAAATAAAACATACCTCGCAAGAATCATACAAGGACTGTTGAGTCAGAGGCAGGCATTGGCACAGATCTTGTATTTCTCTGTAGGCGAATCGGATACTACAAAAGGCATCTACGAGGCACTGCTCCATTAAATCTAGTGTGGGAGAGAAAACGCGTCATCAAATTTATCGCTACCCTCAATAGCTATAATTCAATTTATTAATGAAGTACCTATACTTAGCCCTTATAGTCAAGAATTTCCCAAATCATTCAAGTGAAGAAGAAGAAAGGAAAAGGCCAGAATAACACATGTGGCATCAACAAATCGTGATGAAAAGTTCTTTTGGTGACAGTGAAATTTTCTTTGCAAAATCTTTCCGATGGAGACACCGTCCTCAAAAGTGGGACAAGGCACATGTGAGAAAACGGTAGGCATACCAAATTCCAAAGAATGTGGCTTGGGACCATTTCAGTGCAAAACGAAAATTGGCACCATCAACGTCCATATTGCAGATCGTCAAGGGAGAAAATACTTTTCTTCGTCATCATTTCGAGCTCATTTTGAAAAAAATCTTTTCTCAGAAGAACATTTCTTCCTGATGTATCACACATACACACACACACACACATACATTGAGGTTAATTAAATAATAATGCTTGATTGCATACTTTTGGCTCAAAACCTACGAAATTCATTTTATTACTTTTATTATTGACAAGGTAGTGACATCAAATAAACGATTACAAACTTGAAAAATGGATCAATGCTACACAACTCACGAAAATCTTTTCTGCATTTGTAAGTGTGAAATTCTATGTATACCTCCAAACTTCACGAAAGTCTTTTTACCCTATTGTGTCGTGAGAAAATTTCACTTTTCTACAAAGTAAATGCTAAAATTGTTTCCTAAGCATATTTAACTCTAAATTTTCATCTAAAAACTCTTAAAAAGTCAATGGATTTCTCCCCTTCGTCGATATGCTATTTTCTAGAAGTGTAATTTATTAAAAATGTAATAAACTTAAAAGAATAAGAGGGTCTCATCACGAGCCTACTTACCATGATCGTAATGAGAAAATAACCATGTGGCGTTTCTACTACTACACATCAAACCAAGGCAGTGGCAGCATGGTTACTAAAATAACCATGAGACAAAGGGTCTCATCACAAGACAAACTTGTTAGGTCCAAATTACATGAGTGGAACGAGCAGTGTCATACCGACATGCCCATGACTGGAACAATGGGTTTTGAGAACAAGAAAAACTACAAATTATAGAAAAGTGATAATTTATGTCCAAAGATTGTAATAATGAGATGGATGGATGGATCGTGTGGATTGATGGTTTAAAGGTAACGCTCTGTAGAGGCTATAAAATGCACGCATAGAAAACAATAAAACATACGTGCTGACCATGAAAGTATGTCAAAGAGCTGAAATTTAAAAAAGCCACCTACTTTATCATCAAACTATTTAGTTGAAGTGATCTAGAGAAATGAACGATTTTTATCTATGAAAATATTTTAAAAGATTATGCACAGATGAGTTTTTAATTCCAAATGTATTTATTCATCCAAATATTTCAGATAATTTTTATCTCCTGGTTATTTTTACTTATTTAAAGATATCGAAATTTTCATTTTGGAGATAGTCAGTTCTACTTTCAGTGGAATGGCCAGTGCTGTGCTGTTTAACATTTGTTCATGCATGAAGACGTTTCCTTGGAAAAATAGTGGACCCTTTCTGATTTTTCTTTATAGAGAAAAATAAGACCCTTAAAGTAAATCAATTTAAATAGAAATGAAAAGTTAAAGAGGCTAAGCGACACACTTTTTATCTAAATGGCACTAAAAGGCGGAAAATTCAAAAGAAACAAACGTTTATAGATCACGATATCGCAAAGAAATGCATGAAAGATAACTTATATGCCTCTAAATACCACTCCAAAATATTTGCGAGGTGATATCAATAAAAAGGCTTTAATATTAAAGAGAAAAGGCTTGCAAATAAAAACCACATTTCATGCGTACACCCACGAGGGACACACCTACGGAATACGATCACGAAATGGCATTTCCATCAAACCAACATTCAATCGCTTTTCATTTCCAGACTCGCGATACATCTACTTCGCATCACGTAGCCTGTGTGTACTCGTCCTTTGTTAGTAGTAGAGAATACAGATTCATACATCGGTGATCCAAATGTCACTCAGCTCATTATCATTTTAGGTGTCTCCTCGTTGAGAATTTTTCATATCATTCCATTAGTTCATGCAAAAATTGTAGATCATGTGTTGAGCACTCAGCCGATAAAGATGCTCTCCCTCCTTAAAAGTCACAGAACTGATGACTCACCTTCATGTCTTCTTCGAGCTCAGCTAACATCTGAGAAAGCTGGAGTTTCGCACCATGTCTTGTCCTCGATTCAGGAAGTCATGCTGTGGAAGTCGGGTCGTTCAAAGTCTTGAGTATGAGTCATTCTGTTTTCTCTTTGAGGGTCCAAAAATGCCTTCATTCATTTTGGACAGGTCGAGGAATCCATTATCAGAGTGCAGTCCCAATAATGTCCTCTCTTCCATGGTAAATATGACCTCTGGAATCAGTCCAGACTTTTCAGTTGATTTCAAGTGTAGAATTTCATTCCAATATGCTAATTTTTGTTATTCATGTGGTTCATGCTCAATTTCAAAATGTAATAAGTGTTTAGTCTCCCAGAGGTTGCCAACTCGGAGTTCCAGGTTCTAACTCATCCCAGTACTAAATTCAAAAAGAGTTTTCGTTCCTTCTAGGTTTATCAGATGTCAAGAGGAAGTTGTCTTTTCTGACAGTGTCCAAAGTGATCAAATCGTTCACATGACCCTAAACCTCATTTCCTCTCACTAGAGCTAAGGGTTTGCTATGAAAAGAGGCATATGAGTAGAGGAGGAGAATAAGGTGGTCATACTCAGTAATTGCCACCTAATTTAAGGACCATTCTAACTCCCTAAGATACGTGTCTCCATCATTTTTTAAGAAATCATTCCAAAAGTCAAGTCATTTTACACTTATAGGGCCGGTTTTTCCTTCCAAAATATGTTTCTGTTTGGGAAAAAGATGAGTTTGATAGATAGAAAAGGTTTTTGTTTCCATCCTAGGTCGAGGAAAAATGTCATTCACTATTTTACGGAGGGTGTCTGTGGTGCAGATAAATGTACAGAAAACACGGATTGCCATGGAGAGTTGCTACACATTCTAGGTGCCTTGGAAAAATCAAGTTTTCTCATATGGAATGGAGTGTCCAAATCAACTTGCTTTGATAGTTTCATTATAATTAGACAAAGAAGATACTATCACACCAATGGAAACTCATCAGGAGCTCAGTAGGTTGAGGAGAGGCCTCTAAAGTTGCTTGCAACTTTTCGTATACTTTTCATTTTTCTTTCCCTCATTCGATGCCTAAAGAGCTAGTGCTGGGAAAATCAACATGACGAGGAAAATCCCTCCAAAATCAAGAAAAAATAAAGTAGTACTGTTGACATTCGAGATAGGATAAGTTTTTCTAACAGAGTTATCTTGAACATCAATTTGGACAGACTGCCTCAGCTCAATGGTTTGCCAAAACGCAGGTGCTCCGAGGGACGCTTTACACGTTCACCCAGTTCGCTTTCAAGGTGCTGCTTAAAAGCAAAACTTGGGATTCATTTTTAAACCTGGAAGTGATTCATCATGGCTCAAAAAAATTTATTGATTAGCTGTAACATTTTCTTCATATCTTCCATCAAATGTCTTTTTGGATGCATACATTTGTTACAACAGAAGAAATTTGGTGTTTCTCTTTCTAGTGAAAGAAACCTAGTTTCCCTCAAAAGCCTAATTTGCAACTTCAGTTCACTCAATATAAACCTACTTGAGCCTTCATTTTTCGTGTGCCTTTTCCAAAAACCCCTAGCTGTCATCACTTTCCACTAAGCCTTCCAGTCTGTAAAACTAAGCCTGGTGCACTGGTTACGTAGGCTCCAAAGTCCTACACTTTGTGATGAGTCCCTTATGCGAGACCCTATATGTCCCTACTACTGTCACGCTGCCCTAATTCATAGATCCCTACCCTCCATCTCGCTTCGATTACCTATCCCATTCAAAAGTCCCTAAAAGATACAGTCCACCTCATCACTCTCGCTAGAAGTTTTTGACACTAAGCGAAAACTATGGAAAGAACCAAAGAGAGGAATCAACGAAGGAGAAGATGATTGGCAAGAGAAGATAGACAACAAATAAACGACATAAAGGATGAAGTTAAAACACTCTCTGCGAGGGACAAGAATTTCAGATGCCAGCTCAACGAGAACCTATTTCTGCAAAAATTCAAAACTTTGACTAAGAAAGAAAGAAAAGAAAGAGGGATCAGAAATGCTTGCTGAGGTCACTTAACGTGGCCTCAAAAAACCAATAAAGAAAAGTACCCTACAAAACTTTGATCCAGTTTGCTACATGTTTCATGTTGTGTTAATTTCTGTGTTTTTAGTGAGTTTTGCACGTAGAAATTTTAGCATGGTAGCTTTTAAGAAGGTGCACTATGGGCCTCTAAAATGAAAAACTACATGGCCACCACCGATGGAGTTCATAATGAGTGGACAGTAACCCTATCCAGTTTTGCAAGGATCTGGAGGGAAAATAGCCTCAAAATGCGAGAGCACGAAAATTTCATCTGTTTTTATCCTCTTTTGGCCTTATCGTTTGTGTGTACTGGAACTTGATCAAGTTGCGGCCTTGAAAATGAGGCAAAAATTTTGAGAAAATGGATGTATGTCGACTATGCGTGAGATAAATTTTCCAATGAGCTGGCATGGAGCTGATTTGGACACGGGAAGGCACTCAAAGAAATAACTTTGAGAAACGAGTGCTATCTTTGCTTAGACCTGTGCGCATTTGCCGATGAAAGTCGAAATTTTTCCACGAGTCTTGACGAAATGGTCGCCGGTCTGACTTTTCACCTTTAGGGAAAGCTGAGAGGCTGGGCCATTGCAAGTGTCCATGCTCTGGATCTAAAATTCATGTACTGTGCCTCTAAGGTGGTCATGGCTGGGTGATCCAGCGGTGAGTTAATGAGATCGAGTCCTGCAGATGAGTCACTTTTCTCATCACTACACTCCAGCTTTGGTTTAAATTACTGTGTAATATGTCTCACCTCATGGATTTGTTTACCAGTGAGGGATGACGGAGAGGTGGTTTGCATGCTAGCTCAAGTTTACAGCGAAGGGACAGTTGAAGTTGAGCATCGATTTGAAAAGTTTGCATAGTACTGATCGCACATTTTGGCCTAGATATTAATGACAGATTGCAGCTATCTTCTTCTGGGTTCTCACAGGTATGGATGTTTGACATGTTTTCTTATGTTGATAATCATTTTCATGAGATGTGTTGCAAAGCTCATAAACCGTTTTCAATGTAAAGTGCTGCATGGCTTTCAGTCAAAAGTTTGAAAGCGGTGTTCTGTTGTGCTGCTGTTTTGAGTTGCATAATTTGTCCTGGCACTATTTGGTAGGAGAATCTAAATCTCATGTTCTTCACAGCTGCTCACGGGTCTGTCATCTCACACCAAAATCACCTGGTTTTTAAACACTTCCTACCTACCTTGCCATCGAGATGGGTACACAATTTCATCTCATTGGCCCTGATTTATTTCATAGGCACTAATCTCCCTCGTGGGGTGAAACCCATCAAATTCAGCTCAGATCTGTGCATTTCATAACACATAATGCCTAGACCTAATTATACATCTTGACCCTCTTGGTTGTGACCCTGTGGAAAGAAAGCCCTCTTGGGTTTGATAGGGTTAGCTATCGAGTCAAGCTTGGTTTGTGGTTACCTATGTTCGGGTTTCCTTCTTCCCGCACGCTTAGAATCCGGCGGAGTGATAACACCATCCACCATCCAATTTCCCTTCGAAAATTGCAGTTAGCGTCTTCATGCTTGTGACTTTTCCTTTCTTTCCCACTAATGTCTACAGAGCACTAGAAAATTAATCTTGTGACTTTGAAAAGAAATTGGCATTAGATTGGTCGCAATCAACGAAAGTAGAGGCATTTGGGCGCTTTTAAAAGTTTACAAAAATGGATCTAACACGATGCGAGGATCTCTTATTTAAATTCCTAAATTTCTGTTCGGTCCATCAGCTCGCACTTTAAGTAACGCTGTCTCGGCAGATAGGTGTATCACCTAGTAGGCCTCCAAATATAATTTGAGCACAAAAATAATTTAATTTTTAGATTATTTGCGTGCCGAGTTTTATTTTCCTGTGTTCCATGTTAGTACCACACTGCTCTTATGTTGTGACGACATATGTCTACATCTTTAATCTATGTTCTTGTTATTTCCACCGAGCGAGTCCAAAACCATCGAGACTCCGTCACTGGCTGTCTCTGAGGCTTTGCAAGCAAAGTCTGTAAAATACCCATGGCTCCCCCTAATCCACGTGCTGTACGCTGGTGAGATGAAGAATGACTCGTTATTACGAGATACAACACGCGCCACTTCAGGAGATTGGGTTTCTACTTCTTGGGGAAAGCATGTGCAGTTTGTTTGAAGAGATGAAGACCGCGGAGTTGAGAGAAGAAAAACTCTGCTGGGTAGCTTCGAATTTCTCAGGAAGCTACTATGGCCGATGCCACCAACTACTTTTGTGCCATGAAAATTTCTGCACTTTGAGGATTTTGCCATGTAAAAATATGGGAAAATGGATTGAGTGAAACAACACATCACATGGAAGTAAAATTTCCTGACAAGTAGAAGGTGCAATGATAAGTTAGCATTTCAAAGGCCAAATGTTGAAGAGAGCGAACTACGTTCGAGACACGAGTGTGTGGTAAATGTTCTCGCACTGATTCTAAAGGAGAATAAAGATACTGGTCGTGCATAAAGTCAATGTGTAATGTCCCAAAATGGGACTGCTCAACAATACCATGCTAAAATGCCGCATGTTTGCAGATCCTGTATGCAAATTAAATGTAAAATGACGTCTCATGGGTCCCTGAGATTTGATATTATAGTGAGCTTTAAAGATACGAAGGATTTCAGAAACAAATCCACTATTGCACATATTTCATGAATGCCTCCCGCATGCCATAAAGCTAAGCAAAATCCATGTAAATGAAAGACTACACCATGTATGAAAGAGCGGAATACCATGAAAAACGTGTGTCTTGTACCTCCTGACACATGCGATGGGTTGTACATCGGATCTAGAAAGTATGCATGGACAAAATGTAGATCTGCATGCAGATACATACACTGCGACTCACCGTCGATCGCTTGAGCTTTTCAAACAATACACCATGTGCGTGACGAATCTAAGTTTGAGGCTATGAGGATCTATGGAGACCATTTAGATACTGAAGAGCGGATCCTGTCTGTACAGATATAAAGCAATAAGCGGTCTCCTCCATCAGGATCTCAAAGGCTGAAGGTGTAGATCCCCAACACTCGAAGAAAATCGAGCTCACAGATATGGTGCAACTTAGATCACTCACTGACACCTCTGCTTCGGAAATAACGTGAGATCTCTGGAATCCTCTACTGTGCTTGCGACCAAATAATGGTGCCGCTGTAGCGAATGATGCAAATTGTCTCCCGACTTTCCTAAATATTGGCCTCCCGTCGATTTAGAAAACTTCTCGCTTTGAAAATAGCAGTATAGAGATGGCCTACAGATCCGAGAAGATCTAGCCTCCACTGTGCCTTATAGCTCAAACGCTCAAATAGTTCTTACGCTGATGTCGAAGAAAGATATGAGCTGCACCTCAAAGCCTGTTAGTGTCACTGATTAGCGAGGCGTGAATCGAGTTTAACTCACGCCTGAGCTTTTAAGAGGTACTGACTTATTTACATCTTTAACGCTGATAATCAACCTTAGTATATGAAAAGCAGTGTCAACCATGTTGCGGCAAGTATTAAATTAATGTATGAATTATTATGGCAGTCACGATAGCCATTAAAAATGCGAACGTGGCAGGTATGTCGGTATCGTGGAAACCCACAAAGGAAAAACCACGTCTTATTATTGTTGTGATGCTAAGGCGAGCTCCCATCTCTTTCCTGCTTGTTTTACGTAGGCACCAGCCTACGACTACTTACCTCAAATTCTGCAGGCTGCAACTTGCGAAACGCCAGCCACTTCGAACTTTTAAGCGGGCAGCCGCTACGGGAGGCTCCAACACTACAGTCAGCTGTCCCGGCGGCACTATGTCAGCTTCAACTTGATAGAGAGCTCCAACTTCCTCAATTTATCAAAAGAAATTTTCACGAGTTTACCTCGAGCTCATTGAAGCTATGTTACTGTAGCTTCTCTTACTGCTCCATCTCTTCCTTATCTTCCTGCGCATAATGTGTCTATAAATTTTCATTCTCTGCTCCTTACTCTCTCTAACCTCTCACTTCGCATATCGGAGTTGATGTTATGCTCCTGAGTTTCTATCCATCACTGTTTGTATTCCACAAAATATTTGGAATGAATATGCCATACTGTAGATCCTACGCCTACCTCATTTCTTTTCGATCTCACTCAATGTAGCAATATGCACGACAATTTTAATGTTCTTGTAGGATGTTTTCCCTGACGGAGCTTTGCAATGCATCACGATAAATAGGTAATTACTGGCATTTGCATTGCATGTTCGACTGCACAGATTATACTCGAGCTCCACTTTTGCGGATTTTGGCTTTTCTTTGGATTTGTCTTTTACTTTCTTTGTTAGGTGGCGCATTCTGTATGCTTTTGGTCCATCAATATTACATTCATCGTTCCATCCTGTGAGCTTTAAAACTTAATGGTTGAAATTCACATTGCAATTTCTAATTCTGTCTTTTTCTCGCTTTCGTACCCTTGTGTCTCTCTCTCTCGTTTCGTTCTTGCGGACTGTCTTCTTCTGTTCGCGGTATGTATATTTATCGTACACATATGCTTGTCTTTTAGCTATTACTTATTGTGCAATTTCGACACTTTTTAATTTCTATACTGAAAAGTTGAGATCAATGCTTGAGCGCTCATCGGAAGGTTACTGATCGTTGTTGCTGACACGATTAATTTTTATGTAGAAATGTCGGTGCGGGAAGCTCCTTCGATGTTTGAGCTATACCATGCTCCTGTTATTTTCGGCATTTAAAGCACTCATCCGTCGGTGACTTTCAGTCTCCATACATTTTCGTATCCAGGTGTTCACTGTTTAACTCTTCATGTCATAGTTGGTACACATGCATATGACAGTCCAACGTGTCCTCGCTATTCACATATGTCTTTCTCTATACGTTTCACCATTATAATGAGACCTGGTTTCGTCATTTAGCAAATCCCGGAAGAACGCTTATGCTATAATGTCGTGTTTGCGGGCTTTAGCATTTCGCATTGTGTTATTGAACCCTCTAACGATTTTACTTTGGACGTACATTTGAGAGGTCAAAAGAACTACTAATGTTACTGCAAATTCTGACCTTGCGCTGTGCATGTAACCACGCATTACTGTGTTTGTCACCTTTGCAACTTCGTTTCACTGATCCAATGGTGGACAGTGTCATTGCTCTTTCAACCTGCGATCCCTACGGAGTATCGCGGTAACGCTCGCAGGGTTAATATTCAATAGTTGCGTCGGTGGGACCCCAGGCGCTTACGCGACCCTCCACATCCGCGAGGCGGAGAGCACGCTCGCCTTACGTCCATGCGAATCCGACAGGCGTCCAGCAGCCGATGACGAAATGATGACCTGCAGGTGGGAGGCGGTTTTCCAGTCTCACCAGAGAGGGCGCGTGGTCGGACGATCAATGGAATCACTCCAAATTCTTAAATGCGGCACCGAACTTGGCGTCGAGTGAGTGCGAGTCAACGGGAAACCCACCGCTACGGCCTTGCATCTGGCCATGGTTACACTACTTTCCTGCCCTCGAGGGTTCACGTATTGCCTTTTATTATTTACTGGGTCCTCTTCTGTCTCAGGGTCTCCATTTGTTGTCAATCGCTACGTCTCATTTACATTTGCATCACGTGTTCCACATGTTTAACGCTCTAGCTCCCATGAGGTTCTCTGGGCGCTACGGTTCCTCTCTCGGGTTCCCATTCCTTCGTGTCCTGCGTCAATTCCTGCTTCTCTTTCTCTTCGTCATTATGTATGTATGTACTTACATTGTCAGTGTTGCCTTGTCTTGCTACCCATTCGCCATGACCCGATCTGCTCATTTGAGATCCTCTCCACTTGCTCCATTGCTTTGGTCGTCTAATACCTCTACGACTTGTAACCATCGAGCTTTCCACGGGTTCGTTCTCCTTTACTGCCTCGCATTGCCACCACGTCTACGTCTCAGGAAATTGTCCTGCAGTTTCAATCTCTTTCGCGAGAGTAAAGTGTTTCTGAATTGGATTGAACTAATACACGATCATGCACGGGATTTTCGATCCCTCTAGATGCGAAACCAACCGTCTCACTCTTGTCTCTAATAACCTGCTCTACTTTGCACTGTAGTGCAAATAGAAACTCTCACTGTCTTTTCTTCTGCATGCTGTGGCCGCACCTCATGCTCCTATAAATGTTATCTACACATTCTCAAAACACCTGTGCTCTTCCTCTACTTCAATTTCTTGCATCTGTCTTCTCCTTTTTCTGCCTAGTCGTTTGTTTCCCAAATTTTCTCTCCTCGCTATCAATGACATCGTTTCCAACAAACCAAACAGTGAAACCTTCTGGACAATATGGTGGGCTCCTCAGAGCTCCTCCTCAGCTAGAGAAGTGAAGAGAATTCTTAAAGCAGGGAAGACCTATGTCGCTTCAAGCATCACTCTGTCATGGCTAAACTTAGACTTTCGGAAAATAAAATGTGTCTAAGGACAGCATGATGCTTAAATATAAAATCATAATCATAAGCACAACCCCATGCTGGTTGCTGCATCACTCCTCATACAGTGAGCCTTCTCACCTTGGGTGTCTCACTCATTGGGTTTTCCCATCTTCATACGATTTGAATGTCCCCTCAAAGATCCCATTTGTCTCCATTAGTCTTACTCATATTTTTACATCGTTGTTAGGTTAGTCGATCATTGGTGAGATCAGTCTCTGTCGGGTCAAAAGCTTGAGTCAGATCTCCATGCAAAGTGTTCTTCCACACTCAATGTGGCTTTTATTCTGTCTATCTGTAAACATATCTATGTCCCACTCATTGTCTTTGCAACGTTCACATGCTCCATCATGGCTTGGTTGGTGGGTCAGCTACATTTGACTTATGCCTACAATGCATTAAAACCACTGTTCTCACATGAAGGGTGTTTTTATCCATTTTGTAAATACACATGAGTCCTTTCGCTGAAAGGATGTTGGTGAGTAGAAATGTTTATGTCGGTCTCCCTACATTTATTCATCTAACTATGTGTTTGGGAGCAGATCTAATGTCCCTAATAGCTTGCATGCAGTAATGACTAGAATATTACGGTCCTCCCCTCCCAAAATGTTGCTTGTCCATCAAGCAAGCTGGCCAGAATCAGAGCGAAGAGCCTCACCTCTTCCTTGCAACATCTGTGAGTGATAAGTCCTCCAAAGAAACAAGATGGTTTCTCAACGTTATGTCCTCCAGTGTTTCCTCATGTGTAGTATGCACTTTGGTGCAAAATTCCAAATGGCTCCTCAACATGAAAAATTGGGACAACACATGGATATTACTGTGGTCCTAGAGGCCTGTCTATGAGAGCATGGAATTAGAAAGCATCCTGTCAGAATCATCATCCCCATGTGAAGCCTGCGTCCCCAAGCTATCACCCATAAAAATTGAGTCACCCTCCAACATGGCAACTCCGCAGAACATCTCCTCCACCTTAGGCTCTTGCAAAAGAGTAGGTTTGCATGTGGGCGACATGTGGGACTAGAATGTCCATCCCACGCTACCTCTCTCTCCACTGCTATTGAAATGTCTGTGAGTTTGCTTCAGATCTTGGGCTGCAGATATCATGGCCTCCCAGAGCGACTGGGAGTCTTACCATCGATCGAGGCATCCATGAAGTGCCTCTCCCATTAACTCAAAGCTCTCCCAGTGGTTTTCCTCCCACATAGAACTGAGAGGTGTAGTGATGGCAATCATGGTTTACGCGTGGTTCCTCACGAGGCTCTGTGCAACGTATGAAGTATGGAGAATCATACTCCGACAGGACACCGTCCATCTCTGTGCCACTCTGGCTAGGCTTCCCATAACACATAACATCCTCAATATGTGAGCATAGCACCCGCTGATAAACGCAGGTTTGCCATACGACAGGCTGGACACACGGTTGCATTCATGGAACCAACACGGTGCACATCCCTTTCTGCCTCAAAACAAAAAGTGCATAGAGCGTATTTTCAGTCACTCGACGCACACCATCATCTCACGAGACATAAGTCACGAGAGTAAAACTTGGTGCCAATGCACTACGAAAAACATGTGGCATCATCCTAATCTGTAAATGAGAGATGGCGAAACATCAGTGTGCTGGGCACCATGGTACCCTAAACAATCTGAAGAATAAAAAGAAGGAAAGACATCCCTATGGTACAATATGATGTCCATAAAAAATAAATGAAAGTACAAATGCATGAGCACAAATACACATCTATCATGGTACTTTGAGCGTTGGTGAAATATGGCTTAAGTGAAAGTTCTCCCCTCACTCTCAGCCATGGGTGATGAGTGGATTTGTCGCCCTCTCCATCACTGCGTCAGGCGTGCATGTCCATGTGATGGTCTCCCATCACTGTTGGATTCCCTCCCAGTGAGACTCCTCATAGCAAGGAATGATATGCATCAGGTGCATGGAAAAAGCCCACAAGTGCATGCTTTGAATCTCTCCTCTTGTGGCAGAAAATCCGATTCAGCAGATCATGTCGTGGCTAGTGCCATGCATCTGTCCACCATCCATCATCTCCATCTCTCCCCACATCAAGTGCATCATGAAGTGATCCTGCAGGCTCTGTGACTCATGACTTCCTCCTTTGTGACAACCCTCATGTAAAAGTCACCATCAAACATAATTGTGCTATGTGTGGGAGATCCTCTCCAAAGTGGAAACACACCTCCTCATTCTCCAAGGTTGAGTGGCTTTGCACCTTTGCACAGTGCACATCTCCTACTCACGCAACATCGTGCAAGTATGGGATCAAAGATCCATTGCCATACCTGAATAACAACCAAAACAACAGCATCTCCTGGTTGCCTCCCACACCAGCATCTGCAAAATCATTGAAACAATATCGCCATGTAGTTTACCTGAAAGATATCACATCATCCGACACATTCAAAACTCCTTGCTGTCATGTGATGATGGGTTTCCATGCCAAAGTCCATCCACCCATACTCTTTGAAAACCAGTGTGTCATTACTGCAGTGTCCTGACTCTTTCCAAAAGAGTATCCAGTGTCGTGCATCTTGTTTGTCCGGTGTCGTAAATGCAGCAGTGGCTCTCCAACCTCTTTGCTCATCAACATCACCTTGTGCAACCCACCTGGTGAGTGTCTCTTTCAATCATCGTCCACAAGTGGAATTCAATGGAGAAATATCATCCTCCCAAATTAGATTTGCCTGCCTGCATTTCATGGATATTGAAATGCAAATCTCCCTCCAAATGAGCAAGATGAGTCCCACGGGATCGCAAAGCCAGGTGGTGAGGCAAAAACACTCCCATCATGATGTGCATGGGCTCATCAAGAAATGTCCAACACAAACCATGATAGAATCTTCACTCCATCTAACATGTATATGTCATCTGGCCTCTTTGCTCTGTGTATGTAGGGAGAGTCTAATTGGGAATGTCCAACAATGGTTTAAAGTGCAACTCATCACTATTGCTAAATGGTAGCCAGCTGTTGATCTCCATGATGGTGCGGCGCTTCTACTACCTCAAGATCAGATCGACTGTTGAACACATGGTTGCAATGCTATTGCTGCAATACTCATCCCATTCTCCAAAAACTGCCATTCCAGCCTCAAGGGTTGTGTCGCAGCTCATCAGTGAATTTCTCTGGTATGTTGATTTATCTCTCTTCTTGAATGATTAAAGTCTTTCATCATGATGGGCAAGGTGCACTACATCCAAATCAGCAATGTCATTTGACGCTTGGTCATGCAATAGTACTGCATTCCCATCATTCTCCACATGCATCTAAAATAATAGGAAATGGAAACATTTACATACCTTGGTACGAAATTTGGGGACATCGTGCTCTTTGCTACAAGGGTTCCTCATGCCCTCGGTGTGGTGGCTTCAACTCTGCAGTGATGATAGATGTGTTGTTTCATGGCTATCGGTCTTGAAATGTCGTCTCTTCTCCCTCGTACATCTCCAGCGGAATGATTGCATGGGACTCTGGACCTGCGATAGATCAAGTTAACTTTGCACAGGCATGGTGTGTTCCCCGCCAAAGCAAGTGATCCTCCACGCCAGGCGTGGTGAAGGCTTCTCGCATGTATATCAGGCTTTAGAGTGAAATCTGCATAGCCATCGCGCCATGACTCCCGTGGCTAAACCACTGTCGTTTGCTGCGCTTGAAGGCGCAGCACTACAATCTCAGCATAGGCTTCTTCTTTCTCTACTCCTGGATGCCAAGCGAGAAAAAATGCATCCAGGTGCTGTCCCAAAAGCCTTTCCTTTGTGCATGAGGATGGGCCTTCATCAAAAGGTAGATAATAGAAATATGTTGCTTCTACATTCTCCCTGTTGTTACATGAGGTCTCTTTCTGCTTTGAAATTTAAAGAAATAAACTCTGTGAGAGTGGGTTCTTCTTCATAGCTCTGGGTTGAGAGCTTATATTCTTGCCAGATATTTCAGTGCATAATCTCACGATCTAAAAGTATTCTTCGCTTCTGTACCTACTCTTTCGAATAAAAAGGCCATGGTATGTTTCTTTGGAGCTGTATGCAATGCAGGATCTGTACGATAGCAGGCACGGACCTGCTCATGTCGAGGCCTAACTTGGCTTCACTGTTCTTTTGGCTTGACCTCCTTGTAAGGTCTTCTTGGAAATGTAAGAAAGAGATGAAGAAAACTCAGTGTCCTTCCATCATTCTGGTCACTGTCTTCGTGACAAACTCACGAGTGAGCCCAAAGAGTCCATGTAAATCTGCTTTCATAAAATATCCCAAAATGGGACTTCTAGAAAGCAGTACATGCTTAAAGATAACTCCATTTTCCAGATATGTGTGCAGTGAATGCAAATGCTGACTCACTGGGATCCATGAGATATGATATTCATAGTAGCTATGTGAAGAAGTTTTCACTCTGACAAATCTTTAAACTCATGGTCGACACTTACACTCCCATGTAATAGCTTTGAAAATCATGTAAAAATAGAAGTTTTTGCAACCATGTATGAAAGATGGAATGCCATGACAACATTATTTTGTTACCTGCTGCCCGCTGAAATGGGTTGTACATCGAGAACATAGAGAAACTATGTGGACAAATATGAGATCTACCAGCAGATCCTGCAGTATACAAGCTCTTTTATGATCCCGCTCAAGGAGTTTTCAACAACACACCATGTACAAAGGTGTGAGATCCAGTTTTAGCAGGTCTAACGAAATACCCAGATCTAGAAAGTGGATCTAATATGATATAAGTATAGCGATCCTCAAAGGTGAAGGGCAGATCCCTGGCCACCTGATCAGCTCTCAGGATGGTGCAGCGTCTGCACTGAAAAACCGGACATAACACTTGTCTAGGAGATCTCTATTGCTGCACTTGCAAGGGGGATAAAGATACGTTGGCCTGCAACCAAGGTGTAGCCAATCATGGCTCACAGCTGTCCATGTTGGCCTCCCATGGATTAGAAGACTTCTCCGACAGAAAATGAAGGTATCGAGATGGCTACTGGTCCAGAAGATTCTAGCTCATACGCACAGCCTGTTAGAAAACGGTCAAAGCCGCTCAAAACCACGAGTTGCACCCTTTGTCCAGGGAACAGGCGAAGCGTAGCGTAAAAGCCGAGATGGTGAGAAAATATGGTTGCAAAGAGCTCACTCCAGAGGCTTCTCAGTAGGAAGAGAAAGAAATTCCTAAAGCAGAGAGAGGACGCATGCATGGCTATCACTCTGCCTAGGCTAAACAACGGAGAAAAGAAAATAGACATATGTCTGGCACGGACCATATAATCAACATAAAAATCACTGATGCTGATGCAACCCTATGCAGGCACGCATCCTCATCACTTATAAACAATGAGAGAGCCTTCTCACCGCGGTCCCACTCATTCAGTTTTCCATCTTCTTATGCAGTAAATCTCCTACTACAAAATTACACGCTCTCATTAGTCTTACTAACATATTTTTACGTGTGGCTTGAGTTTTAGTCAATCACTGGTATGGAATCAATCTTATTGAATCAACCTTGAATGAGATCTCCATGAAAAGTATTACCCACCACCAGTAGTAACCTTTGTCTGTCTATCTAAACATATCTATATTCCCACTCATTTATCTCATTAATGTTCCACATCCTCCATCTGCGCTTACGTTGGTAGGTCAAACTTGACTTTATCCTTCATGCATGGACGCCTCTGATGTCACACATGAAAGGTGTTTTTATCCAGGTCATGAATATGATCTACTTTTCATCAAGAGGTTTTTAATTACTGCATAGAAATATTTGTCGGTCTCCCTACCCATTTCATTTCCAATCTAACTATGTGTTTGGAGCAAAATTAATATTTCCTGATAGGCATGCTCAATGCCGAAATATTACGCAATGGAAAGACAGCTCTAACGAAGCATAAACATGATGATAAGGGTATGTATTCCACTGCTTCTCTTGTTGGTCCCTACTATTATATTTATGCTATGATGTCTAGACTTTTTTGCCAACCCAATACCACTAAATTATTCATTGAATGGGTTCCCCTTATGGATTTTGTTACATATTCTTGTATCATGGACTGGGGAACCATTTTGTCAAATAATATTGCTACCGAGATTATTGAATACAGAAATAATCGTTCCTTTTCATCTAAAATCCTTCCCCCATTTTATATGAGTGCCTACATTATGGATGCAGTGTGTTTTACATCAGATTTTCTGACCATGGGTTGGAAATGGACTACCCAAGACCCCACTCCCATTCATATTTATCATAGTATTCTATGGGAATCAAAATATGAAACTGATTTCTACAATATCTGCCATGGAGTTATGCTCCCACTGTTTCAAGTTGTGTTTGATGAAAACGCCCCTATATTGTCCAAAGAAACTTAATAAGACTTCACATCCATTGGAAAATGGTTTGGGGAATTTTTTTTCACTTATGTCAGAGTTTTTGGGAGATTAGCCTGACCACATGTCCTACCATTATATTTTCTAGATAAACGTCTCACAATAGAAATTTCTTATCAGACAGTGGGTCATGGATTGACCAAGGTTTTGAAAGAAGAAAAGAAAGCTTCATGGTCCTCCTTTCTTATTTTCTGAGGTGTCTATGCATTAGACAATTTGAAACATTCCTGGTTAGAAATCAATCAAAACCAATGTTTGAAATTATTTACAATTTCTAACAAGCAATATGAGTTGAACCAAGTTTCATTCAATTTCACAAATCAAGTGACAATTAGGCCATTTTCCCATGAAAATGATGATTTTGATGACTTGCTTGAGTCAGTTGATGCTTATTCAACAATGGAGAAATTAGCAGAATCACGTTTCAATGCTCAAAAATTTCAAAGTTCAAGCAATACAAAAATAGAAGGTTGGAAGGGATTCCTCTAAATATACTAGAGGTATCCCAACCTATCTCACAGAAGGAACAACAACAGAAAAAACAAGGAAAAGAACAACCCCCTAAGGATACCGAAGTCCTTAGTGGAATGAAATAAGATAAATCTACTAGAACCCAAACCAAAGATCCTCTGTTTCCAAGTGACTTAGATGAAATCTGGAAATATTTTGACCAACAACTTTTAGGAGACCAAGAAGTGGTGATCATTAATACAGAGGAAGTAGAATTTATCTTGGCCTACCCAACATCAGAAATTGTGTTGAAAATTGAGGAAATACCTCCTTTGGATATATTTTACAGCCCAAGGCATAAAGTTGTCATGAAAAGGAAGAGAAAAAGGAGAATAACATAACGATAAAAAATTCTCGTTACCGGGGATGTATTTATGGAAGTAGTTTGGAAGGACTCACAAGTAGATCCATCTCAGGATCTAACACAATTGACTCAGTTTGCAGGAGCATATGCATCTACCACCATTGAAAAGTCCATTGAATTTCAAAAATTAGTCAAAGAAAAGGATGAAAGGATCCTTTAATTGGAACAAGAATTTCTAGCAGAGAAGCAAAGTGTTAATCAACAATTGCAAACACCAGTGTCATAACTCCAACATATCTTGGATAAACTAAAAATAGGTATATATATTCATCCCTGGATAGAGATAGGTATATATATTTTCTTTAAACTTGTTGTCACTCCCATTCACCAAGTCACAGTCAGTTAAAATACCACCCATCCACTCAGTTATATTTCATTGGTAAACTAGTCCCATAAATCCAATCAGAGCCATTATCTCAAACGAATAAGGGACGGTTTTTAAGTCCTCGATTGGGTGGTTTTCCCCGATGTTGTTGCACCGATTTTCGAGGCATAAATATTTTTGGCGCTAGAAGGAGGGCCACTAGACTATGAATGACACCAAAGATTAATCCTAAAAACAAATACCATCAAAAGAGTCGACTCCCCACCAAATCTCCTACAACTTCAAGTCCATGCTCAAAATATCCTATCTTTAGATCAGAAGTTGTTCAATCTTCTCCCAAGTCTTCTAGTTGAATACCCAAAGAACTCTCCCCTGATTATACCCCAGAATCGCCTGAAGTACAGACTTTAAATATGAAATTAGAATAAATCACTATTTGAGCAGAAAATCATGTGCTTTATGAATCCTTTGAAGGAAGTGTTACTTCAATTTTACAAGGTATTGGTGTATTGACTCATTTTCAGAGTGAAAAAATTTGAATAACCCCATTTGAGTTTCCTCTTCATTACCATCGAAGGAAAAATCCAATATATGAAGCTCAAATATCTACTAGTGAGATTATTTCATCTTCTCCCCTGAAACTCCATCATTTATTCCTCCAATTACATTTTCCCAACCAATTTTCTCATCAACTCATATCCCCTCGTTTCAGTCCACAAGTGTTGCTTCAAGCAGTACTAGTTCCGCGGTTATTTCTTCTTCAACTACATCCACCTTTGGAACTACCTCTTCCTATTCAAATCCTTCTTCAGGACAAATCAATACTCTGATTCACACAATGGAAAATATATCTTGGACGAATCCTGGAGTTGTTCAATTACCAAGTCCCCTTCATCCCTTACTTAAGCATTCATAAATATGTCTGCCTAAGTATATTCCGGACGATGGTCTCCCTGCGGAAGAACATCTCCATAATTTCATGTTGTCCATGAATCTAAATGATATCTCTAAAGAAGATTGTGTAGTAAGATTGTTTCCCTATACTTTTCAAGGATCAGCTGGATCTTGGTACTTTTCATTAGCACTGAGAACTATTACTATTTGGGACATATTTGAAGAACAATTTTTTACCAGATTTTTTGATGATCATACTACTGCTACTCTCATCAATGATATTTCAAATCTTAAAGCAAATTCCGGTGAAAAGATTAAAGATTTGAATTCCAGATTTAACAAATTTCTCAATAAAATCCCATCTACATCTAAACCTGGTGTAGATGTATAGATTGAATGCTATATATCCTCTCTTACTTCTTATATAGATATTTTTGTAGATAGAGGCAATAAGGATACTTTGGTAGAAAACATGAAAGAATCCCTCTCGGTGGAAAAGAGAATCCTTGCTTTAGAAGATAAAACTTCCCAGGAATATAGAAAAACTAAAAAAGTCACGTTTAAGTATGAGCAGAAAAAGAAAACATCTAAGGATCCTTACGATATTGAAAGATTACAAAAGGTTATCAAAACCATGTCATATGACATGGTAGAAATTAAAAAACAAATAACTAAATCTTCTTCAAAGAAACCTTTTAGATATGTAATATTCCAAAATTTTCACATCATATTTGGAATATTAGAGTTCCTGATTTTCTTAATGAATTAAGCAAATAAAAGGGTGGAGGGACCCACAAACCTCAAAGATGAATAAAATCCACTTTTAATGTGTGAATGTGGATATTCTAGATCCAGATATAAGAACATGGAGTAGTGGAGCAGCTCTATTAATGGAGGTCATGTCTCATTTATGAGATATATTATGGAGGATGAAACAGTAAAATAAGATCAAGGATCTTAAATATAAAATCATGAGGATATTTGATAAGGTCAACTGAGATCATAGTGCATCCAAAGAAGAGCATGAAGCGCTTATGATAAGATAGTGGAGGAAGTGGTGTATTTAATGCACATATGATGGAGAGGGTGATCACCCCATGTGACCTTGATGGAGGACATGAGGCTACAACGCAGTAAAAAATGGAGACTATGTACACATGTACAAGGCAGATTTGGAATGGGCCTAGGCTATGGAAGGCTCATGCATATAATGAAGGTGAAGGCACAATGGAAGGCATGATTTGGATTATTCATTTCTTGATCTGTTTATATCTAGGTTTGTCTTAGGACATTTCTATGCAGAATTGGGCTGTTTAGCAGAGTTTGCAGTGTTGTTTAGCACAGGGTGTTCCTAAGCGGGAATCCCACCTCTTTCTTTGAGTAACTCTGGAAAGAGGATTGTTCTTCATTCCTTATCAGGCATTGGTGCCATCTTCAGTAGGTTGTTTCTAGCATTCAGCTAGGAAACCAGTGGAGGATTCATCCTACCACCTTGTGCTTCAGATCCAGCCTTTCAGGAGCAGTAAATCTACATCCAACATTTAGGCCATTGGGTTTTACCTCCATGCAGAAATAGTCCCTTCAAGTATTGCACAATTCAGTCCTGTAGATCTATTGGAGGAAGGAAGTTTTCAGTATTTCAGTTGGAAATCCTGTGAGGGATCACCTCCTCACATTGGGTCTATTGTTTCCATCACTCAGGAGCTGATTTGACACATCTAGCAGTAGGCTAATGAGCCTCCCTCTCTGACAGCGCATTTTTTTGAAGTTGTTGTTCATCCAACAACTATTTTCAGTGGAGGATATTGGAGGAGCTAGATCTTGAGCTTTTAGCCCAAGGATCTAGTGGGGGGATTAGCCCTTCTTGCATAGTTTTGATTGTACTGTTGAGATTGCAACAAGATGATGAGCTTAGTGGAAAGGAGTCGCCTTCACTAAGTGGGCCCGCAGGCTATTTTTGGCGCAAAATCTATTTTTAGACATATGGATCATGTTCTATGAGTTGCAGGATGCCATTTGTGGATGGTTGGTCAAGTTGGAAAAAATAGATGGACTTCTATTTTTAGACATATTGGGCAGAATCTATTTTTAGATTGCCAATCTAAAAATAGATATGTCGAATATTATTAGCTCTTAATAATATTTGGACTATAAACATTATCTTATTCTCTTGGAGCACTTCAGTTAAGTGCACAGATGTGGCACATGAGATGACAGAAGGAATTACGCTATTCCTGAGGGTTAAGTGGAGCTATTGCATGGATACTTCAGTTAGAACTCATGTGATAGAGTTTGGTGGAGTTGATTGAGGAAGTTAGTGGAGTTGTATTCAGTTTAAATAATCTAAACATAGTTGAGCTATTTGTATTCAGTTTAAATAATTGATACAATTAGTGAGAGTGGTGTGAATTAATTATTAATTAATTCACTAATTATAAACTCATTAATCAACTAAATAATACATCAGTTAACTTCAGTGCATGGAAAGTTTCAGTGGAGACTAGTGCAGAAATAGGTGAAAGAGCAGGTTAACTATCAATTGTGACTATACTGTTACTATTTGCAACACACAGATAGGTGGAGAAGCCCATGAGGATTGTGCAGTACAAGCCAGGTGGTTTATCTATTTAATGAAGCCATCCCATAGCTTTGAAAACGCAATAGAGGCTGGCTATCAAGTGGCAAAAGATTGGAGCATGTGTTTTGCTAGATCTAGCTTGATAGTGTGTAGCAATTGAGGTAGTGCTGAGAGCTTGTGAGGAGTTTTGTACTATGATTGTTACATGATATCCATGACATATAATATACAAATAGTTGGGGTTTTCAGCTTTAAGCTTTCCCATTAAATGTTGTGTTCATATGTGTGATTGTTTGTGGTTTTAATGTATGCATGCAATTGATTTTATTTCTGCATGTGATGATCAATGGTAGAAGAGATTCGGTATTACGCATGAAGATAAAATAGTGTGTGATCAGGAGAATCTCGGTGAATAATATCTCAGTTATTCAAATTTTCTACATGGTATCAGAGCGATATTGATCATTGGAGAAATTGCAAAACATTGAAGCGGTTGAGTTTTGTGCTGCTGGAATTCGAATTTGCAGTAGTGTTTTCTTGGTGTCGGAGTTGAGATTTATTTCAATGGATTGCGATTGGAGTATGCCCTTGAGGGAAGCTCGAATTATATTTCATGGAAGGACAGGATGGAGGCAGTGCTGGGTGACAATGGGTTGAAGGAGTTCATAGATGCAGAAATTCCAAAACCTACTTCTAGTGATGATGCCGTACTTGACGCATGGAAAAAGAAGACAGCAAAGTGTCGAAGGATTCTGCTGGAGGGCGTGAAGGATCACATAGTATCCAGCCTTCATGGTAAGGCTTCTCCATTCTTGATGTGGAAAGCTTTGACAGATTTATTCCAAAGTAAGAGCGACCAGAGGAAGTTGGCGCTCAAGGACAAACTCAGGAACATAAAGATGGAGAAAGGCGACAGTATGCCCAAGTACCTCACGAAGCTCATCCAATGCAGGGATGAGTTGGGAAGTGTGGGGGTGACTATTGATGATGAGGACTTGGTGAGCTTGGCTCTCCTAGGGCTTCCGAAGAGTTGGCACTCCTATCAGGACTCTGTCAATGGTCAGGAGAAATTGCCAGGATGGGAGCGAATTTGGTCGGATCTTGTGCAAGAGGAGATAAGGCAGAGTACCAGGGATGGATCTTCATCAAAGAACTTTGATGAAGAGAATTTCACTTTGGCTGCCAAATAAAATAAGGGGAAGAGCAAGAAAGCTTCTAAATTTGGTGCGAAAGGGAAGAAGCAGGACATGTCCAAGTTGAAGTGCTTTCACTGTCACCAACACGGACATTACGCTACTAATTGTCCACAGAAGAAGAAAAATAAGCAGGCTGCTGGGACTGCCGCTGGAGAGGCCTTAGCCTCGCAGTTTGAGCTGGTTTTTTCGCTGATCGCATGTTTGGTCTCAAGTATGATGGGATCAGTGTGGTTTCTTGACAGTTGTGCATCTTTTCACATGACAAGAGATCGAGATTTGTTTACTGATCTGGATGAGAAAGATCTTGGAGTGCACATCGAGATGGGAAATGATGGTAGATACAGTGTGACCAGTATCAGTACCATTTCCTTTGAGAGGGATTCTGGTAAACCCTTCGTATTGAAGGAAGTGATGCATGTTCTAGGATTGAAGAAGAATCTTATCTCTGTGGCGATGTTAGAAGACAAGGGATATGATGTTGTCTTTAGTGAGGGAAAGGCTTTCCTACCTAGTAAGGCAACTGATGAGACCCGGAGGATAGGGGTTTGAGTTAAGAACCTTTATCAATTGCAGGTAGATGGTTGTGCAACAATGGCAGGCAAGGCAGAAGGAGTGGTGAGCCGGGATGATGGCGAGTTGTGGCACCGGAGATTGGGCCACCTTCACCATGGAGCTTTGAAGATACTGCAGCAGATTTCTATTGGGCTTCCTAAAGGCACTCTTGCGCAGTCAGATCAGTGCAAGGGGTGTACCTTGGGAAAATTTGTGAAAGCCACCTTTCACGAGAAGGATAGTCGCACCACGATGATCCTTGAGAGAATTCACACAGACGTGTGTGGACCTTTCTCAGTAGCTTCGACAGCAAAGCACAGGTATTATGTGATATTTGTTGATGATTTTTCTCGTAAGTGCTGGATATTCTTCATGTAGAAGAAGAGCGAGACATACTCAAAGTTCTTTGAGTTCAAGGCACTGGTTGAGAAATAATCGGGGAAGCAGGTGAAGGCTCTAAGGAGCGAATTCATCTCTGGCGAATTCAAGGAATTTTGCAGTGTAGAAGGAATTCGAAGAGAGCTCATAGCACCTCATAACCCACATGAGTGGGGTTGCCGAGCGTAAGAACAAAACGATGATCGTGGGTGCCGCATGTGCGATGTTGCATGATAGTACCTACCCATTCAATTGTGGAGAGTAAGGAAGATCGCAAAGATATGTAACCGTTGTCCTCACAGGATACTTGGCATGAGTACACCCAAGGAGGCATTTTCTGGTAAGAGGCCTGATATTTCCCATTTGAGGATTTTTGGTTCACATGTTTACATTCATGTGACGAAGGATGCTAGGAAGAAGCTGGAGCCGACTGCGGAGGTTGGGATATTTGTGGGGTACACTGATACGCCCCACAAATATCGTGTGTATTTTCTAGACAGTCGCAAGACTGTTGTGTGACGGGATATAAAATTTCATGAGGAGAAAGCCATGAAGTGTTTGCTTGAGAGGGAGCCACACTTGCATGCAGATGAGGAGCTATTAGTTCCTAAGGATGAGTCTCAGGATGTGGATCAACCACAAGATGAGGTTCAGGAGGTGGAAGAAACCACCCAGGCAGCGCCAACCATCCGAGGGCGCATGCGCACTACAGAAGCTGAGCGACTGGCTCGGGATGCAGAGAAGGTTGTAGGACCACCTACAGCACAGCGCAGACAGAGACAGTCACCGGATCGGTACACCGGATACATGGCTCTTATGAGTCAATGTGTGTTGTGACGGAGCCATCCTCTTTTGAGGAAGCCGTGGAGGAACCCGCATGGGTTGATGCCATGATCGAAGAGTATGATTCGATCATCAGGAACAGTGCATGGGAGATTGTCCCAAGACCGGTTGGGAAATCAGTTGTAGGTTCGCGATGGATCTACAAAGTGAAGCAGGCGGCTGACGGGAGGGTGGAGACGTACAAGGCGAGATTTGTCGCCCGGAGGCTTTTCACAGATTGAGGGGATCGATTATGAGGAGACCTTTGCACCTGTCGCAAGGTATTCTTCCATACAGACGATTCTTGCTCTCTCAGCGCAGATGGGGTGGCACATTCATCAGATGGATGTGAAGACTGCGTTCCTCAACGGAGTCATTAAGGAGGAGATGCACATAGAGCAGCCTGAAGGTTTTGAAATCTTCAGCAGCGAGTCGCATGTGTGCAGGCTCAAGAGAGCGTTGTATGGGTTGAAACAAGCACCTCGTCCTTGGTACACACGGATAGACAGTTATTTCACTGGACTTGGATTCTCCAAGAGTGAGGCGGATCCTAACCTATACCAGATTGTGGTGGAGGGTAAGTTGTTGATCATTGTACTTTATGTAGATTATTTGATTTTGACAGGTGATGAAATTTTGATACACTCATGCAAGGATGATCTTGCAAAGGAGTTTGAGATGAATGACTTGGGCCTCCTTCATTATTTCCTGAGATTGGAAATTTGGCAGCGCAGTGATGGACTGTTTGTTTCTCAGGGTAAGTATGTCCGAGAGATACTGGAGAAGTTCAACATGCATGGCTGCAAGCCTATTGATACTCCTTTTCCTGGTGGATGGAGGAAGGAGGATGCTACTTTGGCGGAGGTAGTGGATGCCACTGTTTATCGACAGTTGATGGGGTCGCTTATGTATCTGGTCAATACACGACCCAAAATATGCTATGCTATTAACCAGCTTTCACAAGCTATGGTTAAGCCTACCAAGCTCTTCTGGAAGGCAGGCAAGCATGTATTGAGATATCTCAGAGGCACATCGGGATATGGATTATGGTACAGACAGTCAGATGAGGTGAAGCTATGTGGCTTCACGGATGTAGATTGGGTAGGGAGTCCAACGGACAGAAAGAGCACATCTGGAGGGATTTTCAGTATCGGGTTGTCAGCAGTTTCTTGGTACACCAGGAAGCAGATATCCATGACACTCAATTCAGCAGAGGCCGAGTATATGGCAGCAAGTTTGGCTACATGCGAGGCTATATGGATGAGGAAGATCCTGGTCGGGTTGTTCGGTTCACACTTAGAGTCTACTGTGATTTATTGTGATAATCAGAGTTGCATCAAAATCTTGGTTAATCCAGTATTTCATGATAGATCTAAACACATTGACATCTGGTATCATCATATCAGAGATTGTGTGCAACAGAAGATCATGTTACTTTCATACATTCCTACGGAGGATCAGGATGTTGATATCTTGACGAAGGTGCTCACCAAGAGAAAATTCGAATACCACAGGGGCAGGATAGGGGTTGCAGATAATCCTTATCTTGTTGAGAGGGAGTGTTGAGATTTCAACAAGATGATGAGATTAGTGGAAAGGAGTCGCCTTCACTAAGTGGGCCCACAGGCTATTTTTGGCGCAAATTCTATTTTTAGACTATGTCTATTTTTAGACATATGGATCATGTTCTATGAGTTGTAGGATGCTATTTGTGGATAGTTGGTCAAGTTGGAAAAAATAGATGGACTTCTATTTTTAGACATATTGGGCGGAATCTATTTTTAGATTGCCAGTCTAAAAATAGATATGTCAAATATTATTAGCTCTTAATAATATTTGGACTATAAACATTATCTTATTCTCTTGGAGCACTTGAGTTAAGTGCACAGATGTGGCACAGGAGCTGACAGAAGGAATTACGCTATTCCCGAGGGTTAAGTGGAGCTATTGCATGGATACTTCAGTTAGAACTCATGTGACAGAGTTTGGTGGAGTTGATTGAGGAAGTTAATGGAGTTGTGTTCAGTTTAACTAATCTAAACATAGTTGAGCTATTTGTATCTATTTTAACTAATTGATACAATTAGTGAGAGTGGTGTGAATTAATTATTAATTAATTCACTAATTATAAACTCATTAATCAACTAAAGAATGCATCAGTTAACTTCAGTGCATGGACAGTTTCAGTGGAGACCAGTGTAGAAATAGGTGAAAGAGCAGGTTAACTATCAGTTGTGACTATATTGTTGCTATTTGCAACACACAAATAGGTGGAGAAGCCCATGAGGATTGCGCAGTACAAGCCAGGTGGTTTATCTATTTAATGAAGCCATCCCATAGCATTGATTACGCAATAGAGGCTGGCTATCAAGTGGAAAAATATTGGAGCATGTGTTTTGCTAGATCTAGCTTGATAGTGTGTAGCAATTGGAGGTAGTGCTGAGAGCTTGTGAGGAGTTTTGTACTATGATTGTTACATGATCTCCATGAAATATAATATACAGATAGTTGGGGTTTTCAGCTTTAAGCTTTCCCATTAAATATTGTGTTCATATGTGTGATTGTTTGTGGTTTTAATGTATGCATGCAATTGATTTTATTTCCGCATGTGATGATCAATGGTAGAAGAGATTCTGTATTATGCATGAAGCTAAAATAGTGTGTGATCAGGAGAATCTCGGTGAATAGTATCTCAGTTATTCAAATTTTCTACATGTACATCATTACAACCACCATATCATCAGATCTAGCTTCAGATCTGCATTCCCAGCAGCATATATGTGAAGCCCTAAGAGGGTGGTTTTCTTAGACTTACAGATCTGAGAAACCCTTCCTGGGTTATCTTGGGAATCCATCATAGAGCCCAGATCTATAATTTCAGCATCCTCAGAGCTCCCATTCTTCCTAGATTTGACTTTCTATCTTTCAAGAAGTTGCAGTCCCAATAGTTACAGTAGGGACAACGTATTTTACCTTCCAGCAGAGCAGCAGTTACGTTGTCTCTCTTGGGAAATCATTGCAGGGTCATTCTAGGCCACCCTTGTGGCTTGAGTGTCTCACATTTTGAGCACTTTTGTACTTTCTTATTCCCCTCCAATATAATAAAACGGCTCAACTATTTCTGTGCATTCTGATGTGTATATAGATTTATTGTTTACTTTTCTGTAGTTCTTATATTGTGTTTTAGTATTACTACATTCTCCCTTTTGGGATATTACAGTGGTATCAGAGCATGATCTTTGGCTCAGCTTGTGGACACTTCATCTTTGCATCAAAAGAAGAAGCAGATAGATGAGATCTATCATAGAGGATGATAATTCTACCACTCCTTTCTTTATATCCATGCGAGATCTCTCCAAGGAGGTCAATCAAATGAAGAAGGAAGGACAGAAAGAAGATCCAAGAAGAAGATTTGATGAGGAAGGTCCAAACTCTTCCTATCAACAAAGAAGAAAACTGGAGAATTATTGATCTCCAAATAGATCTAGTATGCCCACTCTCTTTGGAGAAGGTGAAGGGTATATAAATGAAGAAAGAAAGGACCCTGAGACTCATGAGACTCTCAGTATATATCTTGAAGAGTATAAAGCACAGTTTGGAGAATTCAAGGAGAAGCTAACTCTCCAACAATTCTTCAAAATCAAAGAAGAAAGAGGATCCTATAGCAGTAATAGAAGAAAGAGGCATAATAGATTCTATTTGACTACATTTTATGGATCTTCCTCAAGCACTGTTAAGGCTTCGAGGAGAGAGTTCGATACATTTTTCAGGCTACATCCTGTAGCTAAAGGAGAGGTTGTTCAAATTGCAACACTTCATCTTTTAGGTGAAGCCAATGATTGGTGGTTTGGTCACACGGAGCATGCAAAGGTGACTAAATATTTAGATTTCTTTCACAAGTTGAGGAAGGAATTTGATTTGAGAAAACCAAATATGTGTCACAAAGTGACATTCCCTAAGGAAACAAAGGAGGATATCAATCTTGTCACTCTGGACAAGAAGTCACTACATTCACCACCAGCTGCAAAGGTACTTACAACCGAATAAGAGACACTTGAAACTTTGCAAGATACTCTTGAGCTCTTGACACATAGAGTCCCATGCATGATTTAGGAGATGCATGAGGTAGAGGAGGAATATTCCAGTGCTGGTACACTTGGAGAAGAGCATCCATCACTCTTACCAGCTGTTGGAGACACTATTTTCTCAGTTGGAGGAACTCTTGTGTTCTAGCAAGAGGTTCCCACACATCAGTTGATCCAAGGTATGCATACATATTCATCACATATTGTTTTAGTAGATTCTATTGAAACTTATGAGGACATGCCATCAGGGCCAATGCATAACCAAGGGTTACAACAAAATGTTGATTTGAAGCAGCAACATATCACAATGCAGAGGACCCTTGATATAATCAAGGAGGAGATTAAGAACTATCCCAGTTCATCATTGTTGAGCTACATTCAACCCCTTGAGTTGAAGTGTAGAGTTTCATAAAATGGGATGGATATGATCCTATGTACAATAACTGGTTGTGAGATCAGTATTGTGCCTTGTTTTTAGACAACACATGTATTACCATGTAGATCTACAACGTTGTCACTTAATAGTTATGAAAATGAAGAGGCCCCATCATTCTTGGAGCATTCTGAAGGTAGCTTCACTCATGAAGCAATGGAGGTAAATATGACAAATGGTAGACATCTTGAGATGAGGAATATTTTCTCATTTCTAGATGACCCTTTCTCAATGAGCATCTCATAGCTCAAAGAGGAACTTCTACCTGCAGCAGATCCAGAACTTCATTGGTTTTGGAGGGCCATTGGTGAAAAGAGAATCTCATTGAGAGATTTCATTGGAGGTGAACTCAACACTTCATGAAGTGAAAAGTTCTTCAACAGTTTGGGGAGGATGGTATTCTATAAAGAGAGGATACCATGATTATGCAGGACATCATTCATCATCCACATTGGGATGAGTGGGTGAGGATGATAAGCAAGGGGTTGCATGACCACTTGTAGATATATGACATGGGTCAGCAAGCTTGGTTACGCTGGTTGCTTTTATGAGAATTTTGTCACTACCCAAAGGCTCTTATTTCTTTGATCCATGCCTTGAAAAACACTTATGAAATGAAGAAGGAGGCATGGCTGCGCTAGCTGCTCTTGGGTGAGTGTGGTTACCACCAAATAGCTCATATTTTTATGATTCATGCCTTGTGTATCAATGATAAAATGCAGCAAAAGAAGTCATTTTCATTTTGGTTTCCCTTGAGAGAGTTTGGCCACCACATGACATCTCCTATGTCTATGTGTTTTGTATTGGGTAAAGCTTGGCATGATTCTCTCATGATGTGTATTGATGGTGTTTATTTGTATTGGGCTGATGTGACATTCCACATGTCAATCAATATGTTTTTACTCCATGATGCACATGAGGAGGAGAGAAAGCAGAAATATCTCTTGTTTCTTTGGTTTATTTTGGAGGAGTTTGGCTTTTCCATATTACATGGAGGAGATGGAGGATGGCAACAAAGACCCTTACTCTGATGGTTGCTACTTGGAGAATATGGTTTGAAATATTTGTCTACCCATATAACTCTTTTCGTTCTTTTGCATAACTTTGGAGAGATGCTTGGATCCAACAAGGCCAATAGGGTTAAGGACGAGAGCATATCAATGCTCAATAAAATTCATAAAGCATGGGGTGAAGAGATGTATTGTGAGATGGAGCTTTTCCTTTGTGGGAAGAGACACTTTATTTTATGTATCTCATGTATTAATGATGATGTTGGACATCATATGGTTGTCACTTGGAACTTCATGGTGAAAGGAGGACATCTAACCATACATTTGGAGGTCATTCTATGTACTTTTGGAAGACAACTTTGGAACCAAACATGCATAACACATTGCAGAAAATGGAGGAAACCTTCCTTATGTGGATGCCATTTGGAGGGGAATAGATGGCTTTGCATCTAATTTTGGATTTTCTTGAGGAAAAGAAACATTTTTCCAGGGGGACTATAATATTACCAAATTTTCACATCATATTTGGAATATTAGAGTTCCTGATTTTCTTAATGAATTAAGCAAATAAAAGGGTGGAGGGACCCACAATCCTCAAAGATGAATAAAATCCACTTTTAATGTGTGAATGTGGATATTCTAGATCTAGATCTAAGAACATGGAGTAGTGGAGCAGCTCTATTAATGGAGGTCTTGTCTCATTTATGAGATAGATTATGGAGGATGAAATAGTAAAATAAGATTATGAATCTTAAATATAAAATCATGAGGATCTTTGATAAGGTCAACTGAGATCATAGTGCATCCAAAGAATATCATGAAGCACTTATGATAAGATAGTGGAGGAAGTGGTGCATTTAATGCACATATGATGGAGAGGGTGATCACCCCATGTGAAATTTATGGAGGACATGAGGCTACAACACAGTCAAACATGGAGACTATGTCCACATGTACAGTGCAGATTTGGAATGGGCCTAGGCTATGAAAGGATCATGCATATAATGAAGGTGAAGCCACAATGGAAGGAATGATTTGGATTATTCATTTCTAGATCTGTTTAGATCTATATTTATCTTAGGACATTTCTATGCAGACTTGGGTTGTTTAGCAGAGTTTGCAGTGCTGTTTAGCACAGGGTGTTCCTGAGCGGGAATCCCACCTCTTTCTTTGAGTAGCTCTGGAAAGATGATTATTATTCATTCCTTATCAGGCATTAGTGCCATCTTTATTAGGTTGTTTCTAGCATTCATCTAGGAAACCAATGGAGGATTCATCCTACCACCTTGTTCTTCAGATCTAGCCTTTCAAGAGTAGTAGACCTACATCCGACATTTAGGCCATTGGGTTTTACCTCCATGCAGCAGCAGTCCCTTCAAGGAATGTGAAGTTCAATCCTGTAGATCTATTGGAGGAAGCAAGTTTCTAGTATCTCAGCTGGAAATCCTATGAGGGATCACCTCCTCACATTGGGTCTATTATTTCCATCACTCAGGAGCTGATTTGACACATCTAGCAGTAGGGTAATGAGCCTCCCTCTCTGACAACGCAGTTTTCTGAAGTTGTTGTTCATCCAACAGCTATTTTCATTGGAGGATATTGGAGGAGCTATATCTTGAGCTTTTAACCCAAGGATCTAATGAAGGGATCAACCCTTCTTGCATAGATCTTATTGTACATCATTGTAGCCACCATATCATCAGATCTAGCTTCAGATCTGCATTCCTAGCAACATATATGTGAATCCCTAAGAGGGTGGTTTTCTTAGACTTACAGATCTGAGAAACCCTTCTTGGGTTATCTTGGGAATCCATCATAGAGCCCAGATTTAAAATTTCAGCATCATCAGAGGTCCCATTTTGCCTAGATCTAACTTTCTATATTTCAGGAAGTTGTAGCAGGGACAACACAGTTTACCTTCCAACAGAGCAGAAATTATGCAGTCCCTCTTGGGAAATCATTGCAGGTTCATTCTAGGCCACCCTTGTGGCTTGAGTGTCTCACATTTTGAGCATTGTTGTACTTGCTTATTCACCTCCAATATAATAAAATGGATTAGCTATTTCTGTGCATTCTGATGTGTATATAGATTTATTGTTTACTTTGCTGCAGTTCTTATATTGTGTTTTAGTATTACTGCATTCTCCCTTTTGGGATATTACAAGGTATTTTAAGAAAACTCAGGCTTTGAATCCTCAACCTCCAAATTTAATCTCTAATGCTGAATCAGATCAAGATTAAGAAGAGGATGAAATGATATTGTCTACAGATGAATAACAGGATGAAGATTTGGTTGAAGTTCATGGATTATGGGATTTTATTCTTCCTACATCCGATAATGAATATGAACTTGAGGGACTTCCAGTTAGCACTAGAAGTAAGAATCTTACTGATCTCCCCCAATCTCCTCAAAAATAGAAATATTCAACCCCTGTTGTTAAAGACAAATTTATTAAAAAAAAGACTCCTTCTCCTTAAACAAGCCCAACTTCTTCTACCTCTCCATCTACATCAAATACCTTAGTGGTCTTAGATACCATCGAGTATAATATAGTGGAATATATGAATAAAGTTAAAGCAAATATCTCTATGTATGAGGTGAGTAAATCAAAACAACATCATAAAATCTTACTCAAAGAGCTAAATGTAGTTCCTACCTCGCCTTTCCCTGCACCTGTTACTTCTAAAGACTCAAAAAGAGTAGGAAAACCTCCCATATATTCATTTTAAAATATTGAGGCCACTGATGCTATCCTAATTGGAGACAGATCCAATTCTCACACCCCTCCTTTCCTTTTTACTTTTGAATGTTTTTAATAAGAATGCACACAATTGACTGATAGAATCTAGGGCTTCTTCAAATATTACGCCACATTCTGTTTTTTTGAGGTTAAACATTGCACCTCAAAAGTATGTAGTACACATTGTTCAATTAGTCAAAACCAAAGTCAAGGTTTTAGGAGAAATGAATTTTTTCCTTATTAGACTAGCTTCTAATTCAAAAGTTCATCAAGTAATTGATATTATAGTTGCTGATATTCCTGACTTTTATAGTTTAATTATGAGTAGATATTGGTTAGAAAAGCTTCACTATTATTTTTCCACTAATTGGTCTCATATGTGGCTTTTGTTGTGTAACCAGCTCCAAAAAGAGAAGAAAAGAGATATCAACGCCTTAGAAATGAGCCACTTCGAGGGGGCAACCTCCAATACATTACATAAATGAACAATTCTTTGATGATACAATTTACAAAACCTCCTTTCCATATATAGAAGTCCATGGGGCCATAATGTAATGCTAGTGGGCCACAATGTAATCCTAGCCAACCTAACAATAATAATTTAAGGGCACAATAATAACAAAATGGGGGTTACAAGGGTTCAATAATAACAATAAGGGGGTTACACTAACAATAATAAGGGACTATACTAGTGATATAGGGACCTAACATGCCCCTCTCCCTCAAAAAAGTGTTGTCCTCAACGCTTGAGTAGCTCCGAGTGCTTCTGTATAAAATTCTCATCCTCCCATGTAGAATCTTCAGTGGGTAAGTTCTTCCACTTGATGAGATACTCTGAAATTGATCGATTCCGTAGCTGTCGAGTTCTTGTTTCCGTGACCGCTTCCGGTTCCAATATGATTTTTCCTTCCTCATCAAGTTCTGGCAATATTGTTTGAACTGGAAGATTTTCACCTATAACCTTCTTTAAGCATGAAACATGGAAAATCGGATGCACTCGTGAAGAAGCAGGAAGCTCCAATTTGTATGCCATAGTACCAATCTTTTGCAACACCTTGTAAGGACCATAGTACTTTGGTGATAATTTATTATCCTTCTTAGCTTGCTTGAGGGACATTTGTTTATATGGTTGTAGCCGTAAAAATACCCAATCTCCTACATCAAAACTTCTCTCGCCGCGATGTTGATCTGCCTGTTGTTTCATTCGATTTTGTGCCAAATTCAGGTTATCCTTTAAGAGTTGGAGAACTTCTTGCTGATGCTCGATGTGATCTTCCACCGCTTGAACCTTCGAATTTTCCCTTAAAGATGATGTGATGGATGGTGGATGATATCCATAAAGTGCCATAAATGGGGTCATTTTTGCCGCAGTATGGAAGGAAGTGTTATACCACCATTCAGCAAGAGGTAACCACTTGACCCATTGTGTTTGTTTATCAGATACAAAACAACGAAGATATCCTTCCAAAAATTTATTTACTATCTCAGTTTGACCATCAGATTGAGGATGATAAGAAGAGCTATGAGCTAATTGAGTACTCAAACAAGAAAATAACTCCGTCCAAAAATTTCCAGTAAAAATGGGATCTCTGTCGCTCACAATAACCCTTGGGCTTCCATGTAGCTTTTGAATTCTATTCATAAATGTAGTAGCAACTGTACTTGCTTTAAATGGATGAGATAATGCACAAAAGTGTGCATACTTGGTAAGTCTATCAACTACCACCATGATGACACTCTTTCCTTCGGACTTAGGTAAACCTGTGATAAAATCCATTGAAATCTCCTCCCAACATTGACTTGGAATGGATAAAGGTTGTAGAAGTCCCGGGTCTTAATTCTCTCAACTTTATTTTGCTGGAAAACCAAACATTCCACCACAAAATTTTGAATATCAGATTTAAGGCCATCCCAAAAAATTTCTTTCTTCACCCTGTGGTAAGTTTTTAAAAATGAGTGTCCTCCTAAAGGAGAAGTGTACAATTACAGAAGAATCTTTTGTTTTAGCTGGGAATTCTTACAAAGATATAAGTGATCTTTGTACCATAAGGAATCATTTTTCCAACTAAATGTATCAGATGTACTAGGATCTTGCTGCAACTTTTGAATGAGTGTCCATACATCTTTGTCCGTCTTCCATTCATCTCTTGCTTCAGTTATCCAATCTGGTTGGATAATAGAAATGGCACAAAGAAATGCTTCCACCTCTTCATTCTTTCTTGAGAGTGCATCTGCAACAACATTAAGCTTTCCTTTTTTGTAGATTATTTCAAAGTCATAAACCAACATCTTTGTGACCCATTTTTGCTGCTCTTCTGAAGATAGTCTTTGTTCCAAAAAGTGTTTAAGACTATCATGATCAGTTTTTACCTTGAAGTGTCTTCCCATTAGGTAAGTTCGCCATTCCTTTAGTGCATGCAGTATTGCTAACATTTCCTTCTCATAAATAGGTTTCTGTAAATACTTTCCTTTGATTGGACGACTTTCAAAAGCAATGGGTCTTCCTTCTTGCATTAAAACAACACCAATTCCATTTCCTGAGGCATCACATTCCACAATAAAGGTTTTTGTGAAGTCCGGCATAGCTAAGACTGGTGCTAGGCACATTGCCTCTTTAAGATGTTCAAAGGCCTTAGTTGCTTCAGGAGTCCATGAAAATGCATCTTTCTTCAATAATGTTGTTAGAGGTGCTGCTATTCTCCCATAATTCTTAACAAACTTGCGATAATACCCCGTTAACCCGAGAAATCCTCGCAACTTCTTTATGGTTGTGGGGACTTTCCATTCCTTAATGGCTTTAATTTTGTTAGGGTCTACTTTAACACCCTCGTGAGATACAATATGACCCAGATATTCCACCTCTTGTACTCCAAAGAAACATTTGGAATTTTTTGCATATAATTGTTTCTCCTGCAATAGTTTGAGCACCCTGTCAACATGTTCAACATGATCCTTCCAAGACCTGCTGTAGATTAGCATATCATCAAAAAATACTAGCACAAATTTTCTAAGGAAGGGTTTGAAAATGGAATTCATCAACCCTTGAAATGTAGAAGGTGCATTGGTAAGGCCAAAAGGCATGACCAAAAATTCATAATGACCCTCATGAGTTCGAAATGCTGTTTTGGGAATATCTTCAGCCTTCATTCTAATTTGATGATATCCCAAACGAAGATCCAACTTGGTAAAATAAATTGCTCCATGTAATTCATCCAATAATTCATCAATCACAGGAATGGGAAATTTGTCTTTAATGGTGAGCTTATTGAGCTACCTATAATCCGGACACATTCGCCATGATCCATCCTTCTTGTGTACCAATACTACAGGAGTAGAGAAAGAACTTTGACTAGGTTGAATTATACCCGCCTCTAACATTTCTGCAATCATACGTTCAATTTCGCTCTTTTGGAAGTAAGGATATCTATAAGGCCTGATGTTTGGAGGAACACTTCCTGGAATCAAATAAATAGCATGATCATGATCACGAATAGGTGGGAGTCCTTTGGAAGTTTCAAACACCTTGGAATGATTGTCCAAGACTTGTTGGAGATCTGCAGAAATATATGATTTTGATGTCGGAACTTCTAGTGAGCATAATTGTGCAATTACGCCTCGTTGTTCTTTCTTTAGAAGATTTGTCATGACATTAGAGCTTATTATCCTTCCTGGCTTCCTTGCAATACCTCGTAATTCAACTTCCTTTCCTTCTGAAAAAAATTTCAAGAAAAGTTCTTGAAAATTAAAAGCTACCGTCCCCAAAGATTGTAACCATTGTACTCCTAGTACAACATCAGCACCTCCCATAGGAATAGAAAGCATTGGACTAGTCAATACATATTCCCCCATGGTTAGCTTAATATTATGGCATTTTCTAGAGCAATTTATAGTTCCTCCATTTGCAACCATCACTTGACATTCTAGTGCTAGGTATAGGAAACAATTTAATTCCTTGGCTACCTTACAATGAATAAAATTATGGGTGCTACCTGAATCAATCAACACTATTACCTTTTTATTCTTGATTTTTCCTTGTATCTTGAGAGTTTGAGGAGTGGTAATTCCTGCCAGTGCATTACACGATATGGTCGGATTCATTTCTTCCTCTTCTAGGGTTGGTTCCTGGTGTATATCCTCTTCTTGTTAATTTTCTTCTTCCTCTTCACAATCTATGTAAAATAATTTCTTCTCAGCACACTTATGACCTTTAGTGTATTTGCTATCACAACTGTAGCAAAGCCCTTTTTCTCTTTTTCTTCCAATTGTTGTGGTGTCAACCTTGTCGGTTGTGGAAATCTAGACGTAGCAACACTTCCTTCTTTATAGAATTGAGTGGTAGGCTTCCTTATCGCCATTATTTTACATTAAACTTTTCTTGCCAACCTGAATGCCTTCTCCAATGAATCCGGTTCCAAAACATGAACTTCATGTTGGATGTTATCCTTTAAAGTGCCTATGAAGAGATCGATCCTGTGTTCCTCTGGAATATCAGTTACCCTTATATTCAATTTTTGGAAGTCCTCAATGTGCTGCCCCACTAAACCCTTTTGTTTGAGATTTATCAATTGGCTAAAGAAGGTGTTGCTCTTTGTGTCCTCATAATGTGCTATCATTTCTTCCGTAAAAATTGACCAAGTGACAATTTTTTTACGGGAGCAAAGCCATCGATACCATACAAATGTATTTTGTTCTAAATGTAAAGTTGCAATGCGTACCTTTTGTGTGTTTTGCACATTATGGAGATCAAAATATTGCTCCATCCGTAGTATCCATGTTACAGGATCCTTTCCATCAAACTTCCTCATATCCATTTTTGGAATATGGTGGTTCTTCCTGCCAACATTAGAGGTTATGAAATCACAATTAACATTTATTTTTTTCTCCTCATGAGGCTCTTCTACTATATTTCCGCCATTAGGAATCGTTTCTTGTTTTAAGCTTGTCATCAAGCCTTCCATGTATGCTTTTAGATCATTCTTCATGTTTTCCATGTTGTCTTTCATGTTTTCATCGATCTTAGCTTCCATGTCATCAATATTAGCTTCCATGCCCACTTCCATGCCATCCATCTTAGCTTCCAAACCATTCATCTTAGCTTCCACGCCTTTCTTCAAACCATCCATATTAGTTTCCATGCCTTTCTTCAAAACTTCCATTTCATTTTTTTTTGTTCTTTGCGAGAGCGAAATTTGTTGCACTAGCTCTTGTAATTTTGATATGTCATGTTGCCATTCTTCGTCTTCATGAGTCACAGTAGAGCCTTCTAAAGGCTTAATGGGAGTTGAATTCTTTTTAGGGGCCATTTTAGAATCCAATACTGATATCTATTCTACAATATTCCCTTGGAATCAATTCAACTTGATTCTTCAAACAAGACTTATGCAATTCGGAAAAAAAATACACACCTTTTACTTGATTTTTAGGAGCTCTGTATTGAAATTGAATTATCTCTGTAATTGAGAATCTTCAATATTTGAAATTCACTGCTGTAGTAGCCTTCTGAACTTTCTTTCAAATTCCACAGGTATAATTTGATTTGGATTCTTCAAGACAAATTTATTCCAATCTCCCACAATGACCCAATTTTGGACTGGTTCAGTAAAGCGAACTTGTACGACTTGCCACGTGTCACTGTTTCTTCCTTCGTCTTTAAAATTGATAGCCAAGAAACTGAAGTCCGTGTACTTGCAACCACTTTTTACGGCACTCCAATCTGATGCCCAGAGAGAGATTTATTGAACTTTTCCCACGATCACCTCTTTGAGATGAAATTCAGGAGCCTGAAAAAGCACTACCTTCCACAGATCATATCTCCAAAAATATGGCGAACCAAGCTCTGAAATTTTTTGACGAATTTCCTCAGGATTTCAGCTTCGCACCATATGGATTTCAGATTCTGAACCTTCGTAGAAATTTTTTTATAGCACAAATTCCACGATGACCTGTTTAGGAGCCTGAACAAAGACCTAACTTCCACAGATCATATCTCCGAAAATATTGCGAACCAAGCTCTGAAATTTTTAGAAAAAATTCCTTGAGATTTCAGCTTCGCACCATAAAAATTTCAGCTTCTGAAGCTTCGTTGAAAAAAAGTTATAGCGAAAATTCCACGATGACCTGTTCGGAGCAGCAAAACCCTAGAATCCAAAGCTCTGATACCAAATGTTGTGTAACCAGCTCCAAAAAGAGAAGAAAAAAGATATCAACGCCTTAGAAATGAGCCACTTCGAGGGGGCAACCTCCAATACATTACATAAATGAACAATTCTTGGATGATACAATTCACAAAACCTCCTTTCTATATATAGGAGTCCATGGGGCCATAATGTAATCCTAGTGGGCCACAATGTAATCCTAGCCGACCTAACAATAATAATTTAATGGCACAATAATAACAAAATGGGGGTTACAAGGGTTCAATAATAACAATAAGGGGGTTACACTAACAATAATAAGGGACTATACTAGTGATATAGGGACCTAACAACTTCCCTACAATGGTAAGACAAATCAAATTCTATTTGACTATGAAAAACACATGAAATACTCAGTAACTGATTCCAAGGATGAAAATGAACCAATGTCCTTTACCAATAACATCCTTGGAAATTAATCTGTTGAATCTTTTTGGGAAATTTTAATGCACAATGATCTCCTTTCTTATCAATTCAGTTAATTCTCAAATTGAAAACTTTCTGAGTAAGACACTTCCAAATGTATAAATATTGTAGGAAAACCTTGTGTTAAAACTCTATTTTGGACATTATACTTTGATGGATCAAAATCAAGCGATGGTGCAAGAGCTGGTTTCATACTAATTAATCCAGAAGGAGAAAAGACAATGCTAGCATGTAGGTTAGAATTTGAATGCACAAACATTACTGCAGAATCTGAGGCACTGGTCCAAGGCTTGTATAAAGCAATAAACCTTGGTGTCAAATATCTTCAAGTATTTGGTGATTCTGAAATAGTTATCAAACATGTAAGAAATAATTTTTATTGTATTTTTGGTCATCTAAAACATTACCACTCACTAGTGGTAATGTAGCATCTAGACTTATTCCTTCTGAGGATTATAGTCCAAATAGATTTTCTATATAATTGATTTTTTTCTCATATCAGTTGATCGATGAGGATGAACATGAAAGACAGTTGAAACAAAAAACTAATGAAAATTCAATACCTAAATCCGTGGTAAAACTTAAAGACCATTATGACCTTAATGACAGATTTAAGAAGGTTACTAATTATAAGCCACAAAGTTCAACCTTGATATTTGAACTAGTAAACCTTGGCACTGATCTCAGTCCTCAGAATATCAATCTAGGTCTTGGTCTCTCGTCTGATGAGATATTAGCCTTCATTCATTTACTAAATAAATATAAGAATGATTTTGTATGGAAATATAAAGATCTCAAGACATATGTACCTCAATTATCCAACATACTATCTCAATGGCATCCACTGAGAAACCTGTATAATAGAAGTTAAGGAAAATTCACCCCAATCTTGAAAGTCATATCAAATATGAACTGAATAAACTCCTTAAAGCCAAGATCATATTTCCTGTTAGGCATTCAAAGTGGTTTTCAAACTTAGTCCTTGTTAGGAATAAGAATGGTGACATCCGCATTTGCATAGATTTTAGGAATTTTAATAAAGCTTTCCTAAAAGACAATTTCCCACTACCACCTATGGAACACATTTTGCAATCAGTTGATGGATCTAAATTAATGTCTTTCCTTGATGGATTTTAAGGCTATACCCAGATACTGGTTCATCCTGAAGATAGGTTAAAGACTACATTTCGGACTAAATGGGACACTTAAGCTTATCATAAAATACCTTTTGGTTTAATCAATGTAGGAGAAACTTTTCAAAGAGAAATGGATATTGATTTCAGAGGACTAATAAACAAAGCTATGGTTGTGTACTTAGGTGATATAACCATTTACTCCAAGAAAATAAGCGACCACTATCATGATCTCAAGCAAATCCTTTAATGCTACTTAAACTATGGAATTTCATTAAATCCCAAAAAGTCTTATTTCGCTTTAAGTGAAGGAAATTTTTTAGGATTTATTGTATCAAAAGAAGGCATTTGTATTGATCGAGAAAGGGTAAAGGCAATTTTTGAAATCTCTCTACCCCATAACAAGAAATCCATGCATTCCTTTTTAGGACAGATAATTTTTTTTTAAGAGATTTGTTCTTAAATTTTCCCAAATTGTTTTACCATTGCAAGCTATGATTTAGAAAAATTCACTCTTTAAATGGGGACACAATGAAAGAGAAGCTTTTCATATAATCAAGCAATCCATCGTGAATGATCCCTCTCTACCACCGCAATTTTTTTCTAATCATTTCATTTTGTACACCTTTGCTTCCTAAACATCCTATGTTGTTGTACTAACGCAAATTGATGATGAAAATATTGAAGCACCCATCTCTTTCTTTAGTTAAAATCTGCAAGGTACTAAACTAAATTATTTAGAAGTGGAGAAACAAGATTTTGTTGTTTATAAATATTTAAAGCATTTCATGCCTTTTATCGTAAAGACACATACCAAGGTAATAGTTCCATTCCCAGCAATGAGGCAACTTATTATCCAAAAGGAAATGGGAGAAAAAAAGGCAGATTGGGTTACTACTCTGCAGGAATATGATATTGACATGCAACCAGAAAAAATTGTCAGAGACTAAGGTCTCTGCAGATTTCTATCTGGAGCATCCAGGGCGGAAATGTGAAGCTGGGTTACACTTTTGTGAGAATCGGGGTGCGAAAATTTTTTCAACAATAGTTCGGCCGAACATTTTACAAAGTTCGGCCGAACTCTCTAATAGTTCGGCCAAACTTTCTTATAAAGTTTGGCCGAACTCATGTTTCCGTTTAGATTGACAGCACACTGAAGGCACGGGAAAACAAAATTTTTGCCGGAGATTGGAAAACTGGCAGCAAAAGTTCGGCCGAACTGTGAGTTCGGCCGAACTTTTTCTTTTAAAATAGTTCGGCCGAACTATTTTCTATAAATAAATTGCCCGCGAATGTTTATGGTTTACCGTTTTCATTTCACGCGCCTTTCGTTGTTTGTGACTGTTGTCGCTCTGTTGCTGTTGCCGGCCGCCCTGGTGCTCCTGCCGTCCGCCGTGGTGCTCCTGCCATCCACGCTCGTCGACTGCTGCGTCGGGTATGTTACATTTACATTAAGACAATGACATTTCTCCATTATTTGAAGTCTCGGAATTATATTGCCATATTTTTAAATGAAACTATATCACTTCTTTTTCAAATAGAGTTTGATCACTTCATGAGCCTGAGCGAAAATAAATTGTTCATATAATAGCTGGTTTGAAATTATATTTTCCGTTGACAAAATTTGCAAACAAAAGGTCGAATCATAGAGACCCTCTCTGGTTAAGTATTTATCAGAGCCAAATTTGATAACGACCGAATATAACAATCACATCCATAGTAGTTTGGCAATTGGAGAAAACCCTTAACTGAAATAAAAACCTTCGGGTGTTTTAATATTAGGAGAGTTCAACAAAGTTGCACTTTACAATGGCGACGAGACAAACATTCAGATAAATTGCATTTGAATTTTGTTTGTTTGTTTGTGGTGTTACTTTTCCCAGTGAAATGAAACTTAGTGATATCCTACGTGTTGTAACTGATATCTCATGGTCAATTGCAACTGTAACAACCTTTACTGAATTAGAGTAACTAGTGGTTTTTTATTTTTTAAATATTAAATTATGGAATTTTATTTTTTAAATAGTAAACTATAGAAAAATGATAGATGGTTTTCCTTTTCTAAAATTGTTAAATTAACAATGATGAAATTATTAATCAAATTAACCATTGTTAAATTAACAATGATGAACTTATTGATCAAATTAACAATGATTAATCTATTTGTTACATTAATGTAAACAAATGCCTTGGGCCAATGTTGACAAGATGTTAGGAGATGTCAAGCTGAAATTTTTTTCATTCAATCGCGTGTTAATGGTTATCAAGATGTTTGTTAAATTGATATTAACCCAGGCCTTGGCTCAAATGTTGACCAGGATATTAGAAGATGTCAATTTTAATTTTAATTTTAATTTTTATTTATTATTATTTTTTTTCTAATATTTATGTTTGTTGTTTTTCACTTTTAAAATATTTTGCACTGAACTTTGGGTCAATGTTTACTAGGATATTAGGAGATATTAAATTTTTTTTTTTGCATCCAACCTTGGGTCATTGTTAATGTTGACCAAGATGGTAGGAGATGTCATTCTGAAATATTTCTATCAATGTTCAGGGAACATGAGATAGATAATAAGGGATTTTGAGTTGATATCAATTAGATTTCTGAACCATAATCCATCAACTTTGAACATTAAGTATTAGCATTGACTGAATGTTAAATTGATGTCATTATGCATGTCATCTTAAATTAGTTGTCATTGGTCACACAATGACACTCTTGCATATGTGACTTGAGTTTGATTGAATTTTGATTTACTTCAAATTTTTTAGGATTTCAAAAAAAATCTAAGTTTTGTTTAACAAATAGTTATCAAGAGATCACACCTCTTCACAAAAAGGTAATGGTTTTCTTTAAGAACATGTGTTTGTATTTTTACAAAGATGTTAATGGTCTTCAACTTTTATTATTTTCACTTTTAAAAATATTTATTTAAAACTTGAGTTTAATATAAAATTTCCATATTCAAATCTCCATGGCATCTAATATAAAATAATTTTTTCTTCATTTTCTATTGATTTAGCTTGTTGTTCTTGAGACCCAATGCTCTAGATGTATTTACTAACATTTTTTTTTAATGCTACCACTGGTTTTGTAATGGTCAAAATGGTTGTTAAGATCCACTCATGCAACAGTGAGAGTGTTCCTATTGTTCCTTTTAGTAGAAGCTCTAATATTGAAATGCATGTCTCATCTATTGACTTGGAATTAGGTAATATAAGTGTCCATTTTATGTGATTGTGAAGGTTAGCTATGTACTTTATGTCCACATTGTTGTTCTTGAGATTTATCCTCCCCATTGAATGGATTGTTTCTAAAACCTTGTAGTGTACTTTTGTACACTTTATTTTTGTGGTTGTTGATAGTAGTGCCACTTAATCGTGTGGTCCTCCTCATGCCCCATAAAGAAGTGTTGGGACTTGAGGAGGTCTTTGAATACTTCACACTTATTTGTTGCTATTTTTTAGGGTTATTCCATAAGTAGTGTTACCTAGCTAGGAGACTGTTGGACCTCCTACTCCCTTGGTGATGCTTGATGAACATATGGATGGCTTAGTGTGAGTGGATGCTTGACCTTGGATAGAGTCTTAGAACATTGCAATTTCATAGGAGGTTTTTATCTTATGTGGCATGATAACTAACTCATTGGGTATACATAATGGAGAGTTGGTTATTTGAACAGGAGAGGTACCTACCTAGGGGAATGAGCATTAGGCACTTGAATGAGGGCACTTAGCCATAAGAGCATGGGGCCATTTGGCATATACCTTAGAGGTTGAAAATTTGACTTGAGGATGCTTGGATTGACGAGCATACTTGGTGGAGGATGGTTGTGGACTTGGGCATGTTGTTGGGGATAAACATTTGAGCAAGTGATGCTTTGACACATGTATGTTGAGGAGTATGGGGCGTAAGAGTATATGTGGTCCACACTGAGAGAAGAAACACCTTGAATGAGGACACTTGGAGAATGAACCACCATGCAAGAAAAAGTGTTCGGTTAATAGCTTGTTGGATAGCATGCAATATTGAATGAGGGGTATCATGATTGGATGGTACATCATCTTGAGGGTTGGATAAACCTAGTGTGAGGCTTGCACTTCCTTATTTAGTGGAGATCTCCTACCAAGGTTGCCTTGTTGACTTAAGTCTAGGTTTATTTGTGTGGACCTAGTCCATGTTTTATATTGACCTTTCTAGCCTACTAATACTTCTGTATAAAGGCAAATGAGAGAACATTTAACATTATTTATTATTGATGTATTAGTTATTCCGTTTTTTTTATAATTTTAAATAATTTTTATAAAAAGAAAAACCTAAAATTTATTATTTAAAAGAAAATACAAAGAAAAAAGCAACCTTTGAAAAACATAACACAAAAAATAGATGATTCAATACAAATGTCACATAGAAGTCATTTATCTCATGGGCCTTCAACCTAAATTATATATCTAGCACTACATTAAGCTATAGAAGATAAATCAAAGAAGCATTTGAATGTAAATTAAACATGTGTAATAATTATGTCCTTTAGTTTAATAAATAGATAATAATTTGCAAATGCCATATCTAAGCTATATTTCATCTAAGTAGCTTTCAATTTAAACTTATATCTAGTGTTAAATTATATAAAAGAATAACAGTAATCCAAACTTCAAAAAAATATTTAGAACTTAGTATAAAATGTGACATATAATTTTCCTCTGTGGAAAAACATAGTTATAATTACCAATCTTATAATATTATCCAATCTTATAATATTTGAAACCTAAGGTCTTTCCCATACCAAATTATGTTCTTTTAAAACATGTTTTCTTGGTGATATGGGTGATTTAGAAATGATTGGGAGAGCGAAATTCCTCATTTAATATGTACAATATGTTTGGTTCATGCCACTAAGCCAAGAATTTTAAATTCAACTGAATTTTAATATAACCAACTAAATCCTGAAAAAAAAAGAATAAAATAATTTATGTTAGGGTTGTGGATTTAGGCATTGAAACAACACACCATGATATTTCAAATTTAAAAATGATGGTTTGAGTCCTAGGTAGCTTAGAATCCTATTTGTTTTCAAAATAAGGATGCACTCCCATTTGATTCTCACGATTAGGTTGTAATCATGAGGCTCTCGATCAAGAGTGGACCTTCCCAAAATATTGTGACTTCTTGTCACAAACAAAACCATCAAACTGAAAACACATCATGCAAGAAACATAGCTCGCTGACATATCATTTTTCTCCTTCAAAGAAAAAAAATTCACATCATGTGAATATCTTCATGTACTCTTACATATTGGTGTACAAAACCATCAACCAAACACAAGTCGACAAAACATGCCTCTTCAAACAACTAACTCTCAAGTCAAATAATAGAGCTCATGTACAAATTTCCATATTTGTTGCATTTAATTGTGTCAACATAACTCTACTTTCAACATCTTGCTTCATGCAACATGCACCATACTTTGAATTTGCAAAGAAATTCATGAAACATCAAAATACATGCTAGGCCTTAATTGGATAAGAAATCTAACCATTTGTTAGCAAACCATTTCAATGGCACTTCTTTTAGTTGCACTTCATCATGTGAATCATCTTGACCCTCATCGATTATGAAATCTTCTTTTCCATTCTTGTCGTTATCTCATTCCACCTTCTTCAAATGTTGTGGATGACTTGTTGGATACAAAGTCCAAAACTTGTCCAACATCTATAAACATTATGATTATTCAAACCACAAAAGGAACATGCAAGTTCTTTTCCAAATCTTATGTGAATATTTACCATATTTATCATAATCAAAAGCAATTTGATTAGAGGCAAATTTATACCTTGAACATTCATCGTTGTCGCCTTCTTGAGGAGGTGAATTTGATGAGGTAGTGGCTCTCCTCTGAATAATAGCAATGAATTCAATGACTCTAGAGCTTTCAACATCCTCTTCTTTTACATTCTCATTAGCTGCATGATTATTAAAATCTTCTTGCAAAGTGGGTGTCAAAATTTTCCATTCAACATGAATACAAACTTCACAAACTTGATGCACCCCTTTCATGTATAAAAATATTACTTGTGTTGGGAGTGACCTTTTACAACTTCGGAAAGCATTTGGTTCCACATTCATTCCTCCGGTAGACGCTGTCTTGTAGATACCATACATTTGTCTAAGGTTAAAATCATACAAGAAGAGCTTCATTTCGGGCTTCACCTTTTCTACAAGCTCCTATTTGGTTGGTGGCAACCCAAACACTTTGTATCAGAAACACTCTTGCTTTGTTTGAGAATTACACATAAAAATCAAGCCGACAAACTTATCTTTGCCACTGCCATATTCATTGTTTGCTTCCTTGCTGCCTTGTTTTTTCTTCTTATTTTGATCAACCTTTGACACAACAGGGTCAGATAAACCCTTGGGTTTGTTCTTTGTCTCTATTTTAACAGTCTTATCCACAACATTACCCTTTGACACAGCAGGGTCAGATAAACCCTTGGGTTCGTGGTATGTCTCTATTTTAACAGTCTTATCAACAACATTAGTTGGTGCTGCAAACTGCAACATATATCCACATATTTGTTTCTGGCATTTTTAATCTTCCTTAGACTATCCGCAATTTTCTTCACACTATATGCAATCTGCTTCATACTATACTATCTGCAATCTGCTTCAAAGATGACCGAACAATAGATCCACACTATTTTCAAACTCTTTAAACTTCACATTGAAAGCCCATCAACATATTCGTACTGAATCTTACAAGAATCTGTAAACTGTTTTCAGAGATTGCCAAGTTATTCCTTATTAAAAGAGCCATAGAAAAGGTATATAAATATAGATAGAATTACTTCCTTTTAGGCCGACCAACACTTTTCCATGTAGGCTGATTTGTAACACATCATAATAGTTCGATTTTTCAACGTTGATGTAGAGCTGAAATAAACCATTGGTTCATGTTTTCTTTGACTAGGTCTGGGTTTCTGGCTGAATCTATATGGACATTTATGTCTAGTTAAATACCCTTCTGTTTGCAAGATTGATTTATCTTTTAAGATTTTTCATTTGTGTGTTGTATGTATCAAAGATATCTATTCCCAGTTTTTCTATGCACATCAATTCAACTACACAAACAATTAAATCTAATTTAATATTATTGTTTGCTAGAAGTTAGTTTATGTTTTAAAAATGTTCAGTGTTGTATGTAGCAAAATATTCTACAAGGTGACCTTTCTTATGGCAATGAGTAATAAACAATTTCAACTTATTTTTAACATCATTTTCCTTGTCCAACAGGCCTTTGAATTTTTGCCTCATTTATTTAGAAAGTTTCATGTGCATGGATATCTTCTTCCAACATATATAAACATTATGATTAAATTCAAACCACAAAAGGAACATGCAAGTTCTTTTCTATATCTTATTTGAATATTTACCATGTTTATCATAATCAAAAGCAATTTGATTAAAGGAAAATTTATACCTTGAACATTCACCGTTGTCGCCTTCTTGAGGAGGTGAATTTGACATTAGGTAGTGGCTCTCCTTTGAATACTAGCAATGAATTCAATGACTCTAGAGCTTTCAACATCCTCTTCTTTTACATTCTCATTAGCTGCATGATTATTAACATCTTCTTGCAAAGTGGGTGTCAAACTTTTCCATTCACCATGAACACAAACTTCATAAGCTTGAGGTAATGAACACGAAATAAAATTCCCTCTTGGAATAGCTTCATGTGCCTCCTTGGCTTTGGAGCATTTTCCATGTTTTCCATAACCAAGACCCAAATAATTAGGGCCTTCCTGAAGAACATCTGGCTCAACTATGCCTTGTACTCAACCATGCCTTGTACATGCTTGCCTTTAAAACCCTTTACTTTCATAGCACATTTTCATCAAAAATTTGGACCTTATTCCTCTAGTGTCTCTCAAAAGCACGTACACATTCATTTTCAGAGGAAATTGAAGACAGAAACCAATAGCTAATTCTTCTAACAGACCTTGACTAAAATCAGCTAAATTGTACTTTGATACCAACTTGATTTGAATATGGACAAACTAGTTTTGTTGGGGAAGGGGTTTATGTGTCAAGCTTTAAGTGTATTTTGTGATAAATTTATGAGTTAATTAGATTTTAAAAACTCATGTTTACACATTTATAAAATGAAAAATTTTTATTTCTAGGAAAATATTTTCCCTCAATCCAAATTCTGATCATTGGACATGTAAGAGGAAGAAAGAGGGAATTCACTTTTCAAATTCTAGACCTTGTCTAAAACAAAATAAACTAGAGGTTTGGTTTTCAAATACATTCACTTATTTGGAAAAGTTCTAGCTACCAAAAGTCCATATGCCAATCTACCTCCCAAGAAATCCATTTATTACACCACTGGTTAGTTTTTTGTCTTCCTATATTCTTTATCAGCCTCTTCTAGTGATTCTTGAAAGGTGGATACTTAAATCCTTCCTAAAAATTTGAGCTCTAAAATGAGAAGACATACAAGGTCATTTTAAGTCATTCTTCTATCCAATTATAAAAACCAAGTGAATATTGAACTACATATTGATTTTTGTCCCATAGAACAACAAAATTTAAAACCTCTTCAAGGTCTTCAATCTAGTCGTAAAGTTAATTTACATGTCTTGATCAAGTCCAACAACAAAGAAACATTCAGTGACAACACCAAAATCTACAACTTCTTCAACATCTTCTAAACCATATTCAAAGTCAATATTATGTGCATCAAATTCCTCAGCAAGGTCATTAATGGAGTCATCAATAGTGCATCAAATTCATGCACCATACTTTGAATTTGTTAAGAAATTCATGAAACATCAAAATACATGCAAGGCCTTAATTGGATAAGAAATCTAACCATCTGTTAGCAAACCAATTGCATCTTATTTTCAACATCATTTTCCTTCTCCAATGGGCCTTTGAATTTTTGCCTCATTTATTTAAAAACTCATGTTTACACATTTATAAAATGCAAAATTTTTATTTCTAGGAAAATCTTTTTTCTCAATCCAAATTCTGATCATTGGACATGTAAGAGGAAGAAAGAGGGAATTCACTTTTCAAATTCTAGGCCTTGTCTAAACCAAAATAAACTAGAGGTTTATTTGAGCTCTAAAATGAGATTCCAAGCCTAATTTCATAAAAATTAAGTTGGGGATGATCACATTGACTTCCTTGATGACATGTCTATGAAGATTAACTACCTTGAACTATTTTTTTGCGTAGGGAAAGAGACACATTCCCATGTCTGAGCATGAAAACGTTCTTTGATATTGTTAATGCCTCTAGTGTTTACTTCTATAAGTTCTATAGGCAGAGTCTGTAAAGGGCCAGGTAGCCTCTGGATCTCATCTTTTATGAAAGGTGACATATCTAGTAAATGCCCCTGCAGTCAATCTCTGGAATGGATCTAAATAGAAGTTCTTCATTTTAATATCCGTAAAACACAACGAATTTAAGGTAAACTATGTACATGTGTCATTTCTCCCACAAACTAAAGTGTATAAGTAGTAAATTTTATACCAAGTGTGCTCCCACCATGTAAAGCGCAATTTGGTGAACTTATCATTTTTATAATATCTTTTTCGATTAAATTTAGTTTCACACATGATCAATTATTGCTTTGAAGTTGTGTTCTACATAATTTGTGTACACTAAATTACAAATTGATTTTTTTAAATATATTTTGTGTAAATGTCGACCAATAGATATATATCATGGAGGATGAACAACGAAGATCAGTCGAATCCCATATGGAGGTTCAGGGATCGGGGAATGTTCACAGTATTTAAATATAATCTTAAATCTCCATACATGTGTACATATGGAATTGATTTTTTTATTAACTTTGAGTTAATTTAGTTGTTAATAAGTTTCATATTTTAATTTTTAGGAGGTAAGAGGAGAAGGTTTTCAACTCCATCCATGGAGCGTGGCCAAGGTTCAACTGGTCAAGGTATGAGTGGTAGCAGGTTGCGAGAAGGGGGTGATATTTATTCCCCCGAAGGCCAATCAACCGATGTTGGTTCTCAACAGGGTCATTGTGGGTCTGGTTCTCAGCAGCGTCATTCTGGGGCTGGTTCTCAGCAGGGTCATGTTGGAGAAGATGTTAACCAACAACATCAAGGTTGCCATCAATTTCAATATTTTTTCATTAAATTTGTACAACTTTTTTTACACGTGTTTTTTCTAATATACGAAATTATATATATATTGATGCAGAGGCTGAAAATGTTCGAGCCAGTGGTCAAAATAGACGCAGGGCAGCGCGCTACATTCAATAAGAAGGCTGTCAACCCAGCACAACTTATCCGGCTGAGATTACTGATATACCATGGGAAACGAACATGGCGGAATGCACCTTACAAAGGTGTCAAAGCCTTCATGCAAAATTGCAAGGAGATCTCGAGGCTTTGTCTCTACCTGCTGAGAGTAGACAAAGCCTCGAAATAGTTACACGTTCATTGGGTGAAATGGTAAAGGTGTACAGAAATTTGGGGCCAACGACTGATTCGTTTGTAGAACTGATGAGAAAGAGAAAAGAAACAGTGATAGGTCCCGATAAATGGCAGGACATAAAACAAAAAGTTACAAGAGCAGAGGCCAAGTCAATGTTTAATTATAAAGAAGGGCCAAAAAGAAAAATGTTGAAGGTGCAGTATTTCAAGCACCCAGACAAAGCTGGTTATTTGTATGATCGACATCTTGCGGCCTTTGGAAGGCTTCCATGGAACGATGAGGTTCCTGTTTATTTTGCACAAATGTTTTATGCAGAATTTTTTTTAGGTATGAAACCCGACTACAATGACCTTCCTTTAGAATTTTTTGGCCCAAGGAGAGGTCGATTATATCAACGTAAGGGCGCTAAGCGAGATGTGGAGTTGCCTCACCCTGAGCCGCCATTGGTGAGTTGACCGTTTTGAGTCGAAACTCTGCGATCAGAGATGGATGCGACTTCTCAAATAAGTCGAGAAGCAAGAGATGTTATGATCGACAATGTTCATAGCGGACTGAGTGGAGTCGATATTTGTTTAAATCGACAAAGAGCACGTGAAAATGCACATGCCAATTTTGTTTATCGTACAGATGAGGAGATTTACAACATGAATGTTGAAGATCTCCAAACATATGAGGAGATTAGGGATGTGACCAAATTCCTATCAGTGAAAAAAAATTTCTTCACCTTCCTATAACTCCATTGTAGCTTTGGGGGCCAAAGGTAAGAAGAGTACCTTGGAATTTCTTGGGTGAAAAACCAAGTAGGTCACCAAATTTGGTCTAGTGCATTGGAATTCATTAAAGAATTTGTCATTGGAGCTGATTCAAGCTAGGAGTGAGCATCGTCACCAACCTACATTGAATATTTTACACTCCCTAGGGTGAATGATACTTTAAACTGATTGACAGTCTTAGACTTTCGAATTTTTCCGAATGCCAAATGATCTTACAAAGCTAGTATTTATAATATCCTAGTAGGTCATTCGGTGACAACTTTTACCGGAAACTTGAAACAAAGAGAATATATCCTTGGCTAGGACATCATGTAAGATGCCTGCCATAAACAGTAAAATTGTACTTAAAAGTTGAGATTCGGGCAAGTGGGGACAACCACTTGTTATCTCGTCCCTTGGAGGCTAGGCCATATGGGGACCGAATCTGACCTTACAAAATAAAGTGAAATAATTTGTACCATACGGTCGGAAAACATATACAAGAACAATTAATATACAAGAACAATTAATTTCATTCTAGAATATATATATATATATATATATATATATATATATATATCCAATACATATAACATTTTTCATCAATGCACATGTATAGAAAAACTACTTTCAGTTGATAATAGAGCACGTGCTTGTACCCAAACAATTTGTACATGTGCAAACACTTGCACAAATAACATAAGTAGCTCAATTTTTAGTTGAGTACTGGAAGTTCTAAAACATATTTAATCCAAAGATAATAAATTGTTGGACAATTCACTCAAAAAAATTCTAATGGAATTCCATCCTCAATAATCCATTCATGATCGGATTTTGACATTTTCCATCTCTTAATTTTTGATTTTTTCTTTGATTGAACTTCTATCGACTTTATGCGTGCTGCACACACCAAGTGAATATATTGAAAAATTATGGAATCAGGTTCATAGTCTTCAAAGTAAACAAAGTCTCCACTTTGATGAGTTTGTTTGAAAAAATAACCTTTCAGTATAATAGACCCTCTGTCATACTGAAATCCGTGATCATTATAGTCTTGTAATAATTTCATTTTTCGTTCAGTGCAACGCATCAAATAATACTTCACATTTTCATCATTATCAATAGGTGCAATTACAGCAAAAACATCTCCTGCACAATAAAATAAATTTAACATTTAATTATGCATATTTAAATTTATTTCTAGATCTTTAAATCATTAGAAAGTAATTCAAATGTTACCTTCTCTAACAAGATCAGAAACTCGATCACCATCGGATGATATTGTAGTTTCCTCTGATTGCATTTCTTCAAACATTTCAACAGACATTTTTCCCTTTGTATTTAGCTCTGTATGTTTCCAATTGTTCACAAACGTCATTGGATTTTGTGTTGTCTATGCAAACATCACAAAAACAAGAATATTTTCTTTTATCCAATGCAAACACATTTGTGGACAACTTTTTTTGAATTGAATGCAATTTTCGAGTCCCTTTTATTGTTTCAACGTCATTTCCAATTGATCTATCTACGTCTTCGATTCCAATATGCCAGAAAAACCTTTATATGGAAAATTAGAAAAATAATTTGTAAATATGATATCAAAATACAATTAAAAATAATCATTGCATGATAAATATACAATGTTTAAAATTAGATTTCCAATATAAATTAAATTGAATGTACCTTCGCACTTCTCTTGATGGGTTTTTCTCATGGCTTAAAGCAGCGATGCACCATTGAACAACTTCTTCAGCGTTCACAAGTTGGTGTGCACAGTGGTTCATTTGATATCTTCGAAGTACTCGTTTTATGCATGCTCCTGCACCGTCATGTTCTCCTTTTCCATGGCCAGTCTCGAAGAAATTCCAACAATGTTTAATGCAGGTTTTCTTATAAAGACAACACAACCAAAAGAATGATCGTGCAGATTTGAATTGACCTGCGCATCCGTCTGACCATATCCAATGTTCATTGAATGTTATTCCACGATTTTTCAATGAATCATAAATTATTCCAAAACAATGTTGTACAAAACATGTATCATGTGTACGATCGTCACTGATATAAAAATGATATTCTTTAATGATATGTCGATTTTCACTCGTGCTTTCTATATGATCGACATTTTGTTCAGCATGTCTATATAGAATATGGATGAGCATGGAGACTTGGTCGGAATGATAGTATTCACTCTGAATTTCTTTTTGTGGAACAAATGTGTAGTTTTCTGCAAAATCAATCACTGAAAAAATGGTCCTTGGTGGAAAAACTTCACGAGATTTTTTGAATTGCAAGTCTTGCCATCGAGCTCTATGGGAATGCTTGGTGTATTTGTAAATTTCTGCCTCAAAATTTCTCAAAAATTCTATCAGAAAAATTTCGTCTTCTAGTAATTCAATTCTTTTAACACTATTTTCACCTTGAATCGATGTATCGATATATTCATATCTCTTCCATTTCACTTTCATGTTGGACAATGATTGATCATTTATATCAATACGATATTTATTTTGAAATTTAGTCAAATTTCCACAATCATCGCATTTTTTACCACCAACACATTTCTTTTTGTAAAATAGTTCATCACTTTCTCTTTCACATAGAATTTGAGATATGAAATCACGGATAGTGGAAGGAGGAGGTGAATCCTTCCATAATGTTCTACCGAAATCAAGGAATGTGTCATAATATAACTCAAATTCCACATGATAATGGCAACAACAAGTGTCACATACGGTGATAGGTTTTACATACCATGGTTTTTGTTGAACAAAAGCACTGAGTGAAACATGAATTTGACGATTCTCTTTTTTGAACTTGTTGAATAACTCTATCTGAGTGGTTTCCAAGAGATGTTTTTCATGTTCTTCGTACTGATTTCATGCTATTCTTCTTCGCATCACATGTCTTGCAGTTGGTGAAACACGCGAATTGTTCTTCCAATATTCATATATTATTTTTTTAACATTTTCTCCAAGTCTATCTTTGTATGGTTGCCTACAAATAGCTCTCCAACAAGTGAGTTCATCATTTAAATCTATTTGCAGTCAAAATTTTCGATTTTTGTGCAGATTTTTTCGCGAGGTTCCCAGTGCTCGTGCCATAGATGTTACCAAACGATTCTCTTGAGTACTTGGTGAAACTATTTCCATCTGTATTCCTCTACGTATATTTGAAACATCTTTATCTCTAGATCTCTTAATTGACTTTATAGCACTAATCATATTTTTTATCACCTCTTCATTCATTTTTTTATCTTTGGTTGATTTTTGAATACCCAATAGTGTCGTCGCTTCTTTTAATTTCCTTAATGATAGGAGACCTTTCAACATTTGAGCATGAACTGTCACTTGCTCATTTAAGAAATACTCTTCAAAAATGCGGTTGACATGATATCGTATAACATGGTCAGGTTTTTTATCTCCATATGTGTGAGTGTCAACATTTTCTAACATCTCATTATCGATAGTGATTTCATCTGTACATATTCAAAAAAATAGTACATATTCAATAAATCACTAAATTAATAACTATGTCAATAAATATTAGGAAAATTTTAAATATATCAATAGATCATAATATTTACATTTACATACCTGCTTCAATTTCTGCTTGAGGTTGATTTTCTTCTTCAATATTTTGAGGAATATCTCTATCTGTTTACATTAAACAAAATATTTTTCAAACTAGTTCATCGAATAAAAATTAAGCTTCACATTTTACATTAGGAAAATTTTAAATATATCAATAGATCATAATATTTACATTTACATACCTGCTTCAATTTCTGCTTGAGGTTGATTTTATTCTTCAATATTTTGAGGAATATCTCTGTCTGTTTACATTAAACAAAATATTTTTCAAATTATTTCATCAAATAAAAATTAAGCTTCATATTTTACATTAGGAAAATTTTAAATATATCAATAGATCATAATATTTACATTTACATACCTGCTTCAATTTCTGCTTGAGGTTGATTTTCCTCTTCAATATTTGAGAGGGCTTCTAACTTTCTTTTGCGAGATTGTCTAGTCTCTTCTCTATGTGCCTCAGGGTCTCCTTTTCGATCATATTTTCTCGCACAAGTTCTTCGATTTCCCATGATAATAGGGTATGAAGTTCAAAAAATTAGACAATAACTCAATTACAAAAAATATCACAAAAGATTTAATTTAAAAAAATTCAGTGTAAATTTTTTGTAAAAAATACATACTCCAATCCAAAACACACACTTTAAAAAATTTGAGAGAAAAATGTTTTAGAAAAATGAAACGAAGCTCAAAATATTTACTTCAACTCAAAACACGTACATACCTCCAAGAAATGTCTTCCAAAAAATCAATTTGCTTCCAAGAAATGTTCTTAAACCCAAACTTTGAAGAAATCTTCAAGAAATGAAACCTCCAAGAAATGTCTTCGAAAAAATCAATTTGCTTCCAAGAAATGTTCTTAAACCCAAACTCTGAAGAAAATTTTTTGAACCCAAACCAAAATCTTTGTAAAATGAGATGAAGTGTGCGAAATGTGCGAAAATTGTGAATCATTTCGCGGAAATTTATATTGACGCAAAATGTGTTTTAGTAGGGGGCTCCGCAAAATTTTCCGGCCGATGGAGAGTTATACAATAGTTCGACCGAAATTTTGATCAAAAGTTCGGCTGAACTATTAAGACGTTAGATTTAACGAGTCTTAAGCGGAAAACATAGTTCGGTCGAACTTGGACTAAAAGTTCGGCCGAACTAACGCGTCACCAATTACGCAAAAACCAAGCTCTGAAAACGGTTCTACAACTTTGGACTGATTAAATTCCATGAAAGGTTGTTAATTAACTTTCGAAACGAAGACAAGCATTTTCAGAATTGAATCTACTTTCAGGAAATATAACTTTTATGGAATTTCATAAACGTTTATTAATTTTAATTATTTTTCTAATAAAATGGGTGCAAACAATTTCTGAGGGTCATTGTGATTCAGCGAAATCAAAATTTTGTATCTCCCAAAAAACATTGTAAAAAAAATTGAAAAAATTATGGGGCATTACATTGGTTCGTCATCTCTAATGGGTAGCTTTTAGATTTTTAGTTTATAACTTATATGTTAAGAAATTTCTTGCGACGCGAAACATATCCAAAATACGTAGTTTTTCATATTGGACCAGTTCAAAAAATTCTAGTAATTATGATATGCATCCATTAGCTTTGTAAATATGACGAAAACAAATTAGACTCTATCTAGATTGTTGTAACACATTTTGTTTTTTCAAAAACACAAATTTTCAATGAATACAACATTGCGTCATAACATGACTTCTTATGAATCCTTTGATTGTTAAGAAACACACACTCAAAAAAACGCTAAGTTGACATATCAAATCTACATAAAAAAATTTCAAAAAATAAGTAATAGAAAGCTAACAAAATTTCTCACAACTTTTATTTTTATTGCAAAATGAAATTCTACACAGAAAAATTGTTATAGTTTGCAGAAAGTTGAAGAACCGAAAAAAATGAAAATTTTTTCTCAAAAAAGGGCAAAAAGTGTAACCCAGCTTCACATTTTCACCAGGACAACATATCAGATGATGAATATTCAATTAATACTGTACACGTTGCTGAGGTAAGCTTGATTGACTCTATATCACAATATGCTGATCTTATATTTTATTTAAAAAATGGATATGCTCCCACATAACTTAATTACAAAAGAAAAAGAGCTTTATGCTTAAAATCTAATTAATATCAAATCATTGATAATGCATTTTTTAGGAAAAAATATGAATCTATATTATTAATATGCCTTGAAAAGTTTGAAGCGTAGAAGGTTTTGCAAGAACTCCATGATGGACCTGCAAGTGGAACTTTCAAAGGAGATACCACTGCACACAAATTCCTTCATGCGTGATATTATTGGCCAACATTGTTCAAATACACTCATGCATATGTGAGAAGAGGTAAAACATGTCAAACTTCTACTGGAAGACAAAGAAAACCAACCTTACCCTTGCATCCAGTCAAGATTGAACAACCTTTTGAGCAATGGGGACTGGATATCATAGGTGATATTGTTCCTAACTCATCCAAATAGCATAAATACATTCTCACTGCAACATAATATTTTACTAAGTGGGTGGAAGTTGTTCCATTAAGGGTAGCTAATTCTGAATCCATCATTGAATTCATTGATAAATTCATTATTACTAGGCTTGGCTTATCTATCACACTTATGTTTGATAACGCATCTTATTTTTCGGGTAATAGTATGACTGAATTTGCTCTCAAGAGAGGTTTTAAGCTTAAAGATTCTACTAATTACTATCCCCAATGGAATGGTTTGGAATAATCGACAAATAAAAACCTCATAAGAATCATAAAAAGGACTATTGATCAGAGCCAGAAAAATTGGCATAAGTCTTTAACATTTGCTCTATGGGAAAATCGAATTACTCAGAAGGCCTCTATAAGCACTTCTCCATTCAATCTAGTTTATGAGAAAGAAACTGTAATTCCATCAAATTTATCCCTTCCCTCATTATCCCTAGTTCAATTTATTGATGAAGTACCTTCTTCTTCCTTCCATTTAAGAATGTCCCAAATCCTTAAATTAGAAGAAGAAATGGAAAAGCCCAAATTAACACATGTTTGACATCAATAGATCGTTAAAAATTCTTTTGATGCAAATTCTGTTTCCCCAAAATATTTCCAGGTTGAAGACCTCATACTTAAGTGGGACAAGGCACATGAGTAAAGGATAAGTTATGTGTTCCTAAAGGTGAGAAATTTCAGTTGATTAGAGAGGTTCACACCTCCAAGGTTGCATGTCACTTTGGTGTAGGGAAGATAGTGGTCAACTTGCAGAGGTATATGTATTGGCCCAAGTTTCAATAAAAGTAGCTAGGTTCATAAGAGTATGCAGGATTTGTTGTACCAACAAGCCTAGCAACAAGAAATAGGATCTATATCATCCCTAAGAAATAATTTCCACGGAAGTTTTGGGAGGTTTACCAACAAATATGAGGAAACATGACTACTTATTCATGGCAGTTGACAAGTTCAACAAGATATGTGTTCTAGTGCCTTGTAAAAAGACCATCATTAAGCAAGAAGCAATGAAATTATAATTTCGTCAAGTATGGATGCATTTTTGGATACCAAGGAGCATCATTTCAGAAAAATACACAATATTTCTCAGTACATTTGGAATACATTATGGGAGAATACGGATTCAACGTTGAATAGGTCTACAACATTCCATACTAAGATAGATGGGCAGACATAAATATTCAATAGGATTTTGGTGCAGCTTTTTAGGGGTTACAATCAGAAGGATTTGAAGACCTATGATGAAAATATGGTATATATACAACACTCTTATAACAGAGCATTCCACACTTCTTGTAACATCCCACCCCATATTCACCCACTTAATTTAAATTCTTATCAGGGTAAACATGAGCTGAGAGTTACTATGCATGACCCAACTTCCAATATCTAGTTATGGAAATGGGGTCCACTTGTCTAGAAATTTCTGCAAACACCCAAAGACACATTATCACACTATTATTAGCCTAGATTTCCCTAGTGATCATTTTCCTATGCTTAAATTATTATCAACCTAGAAATACTTGCCAATCACACGCATGGAGGTCTGTGAGTGCTATTAGGGGCTTCTAGTCACACACATAGCTCGTTCTCAATGTGATTGTGGTCTAAATTTCCTAGTTCAGACAATGCAACCACAAACCTTGCTCTAGAAATTTAGGGGCATAATTCAAGCCAAATTATAAGTTATGAATGCATGGTTTGTTCATTATTTTCATTAATTTCATTAGATGTTCATAGAAAAGGCTTGTTTCCCTCTCATACTAGCTGCAATAAAACAAAAATTAGCTCATGCATCCATATAAAATATCCAAGAGCTTGTCAAGCCATGAAAAAAATAAATAACAAAGCACTTCATAGAATAAGAAATACACTAAGCATGTAACAGATACTTAACCAATAATGAATACATGAAAAACCAATCACATAATCAACACATTGAACCAAATATGCTCATTTATCTTTATTAAATAATAACATATATTAACATATGCTTGGTACCAACCAAGTCAGGGGCTTCCACGTTCCAATCGACCATAGATTGGGCTGAACTAATTCTTTCTTTCTGCGCAATCACCCTTGTGCCATATTCCAAGCCTAAATATGGGATTACATGGGATAAAGGAAAACATAACCAAATACGGAATCTAGACAAAACCCATCTCCACCCTTAAACCATAGTTATTTCACCTAACACCGGGTCCATAAATCATCCAAATCGATACAAGATTGGATGCCGCATAATTTCTTCACCACACCTAGAGGATTCCTATCTCCACCCACCTGTCAAGGGCTTACCAAAAGAAAACCATCTAAAACCTCAACCCTTGGGATTTTCCTGAGACCACCTCAACTAAGATCCAAAATCTATTGGCATCCAAAGCTCAACCAAATAGGGAACCCACTACATCATGGTTATCCAGGAAATGGCATAAGGCAAGGTTGTACATGACTGTCAATATAGGAAAATATCCATGCCAATGGCAAAAAAATGAGAAGTAAACCAATGCATGAAACATGCATTCAAATCCCAACAAGCTAATCAAACATGCACATTGTTACCTACAAAAATCCTCTTGTTGGCTGCTCTTTCCCTTATTATTTTCTACCCTTGCTAGTTGATGTTCCAACCTTCTTCTTGCATTCCTTATTTCCTTACTTGTTTCTTGTTTGTGTCTTGCTTGTTGTCCAAGTGTTGTAGTTTTCTCTCCTACTGTAGTGCTCTCTCTCTCTTTCTCACTTTTCCTCTCTTTTTCCCCGAGAGAATGCTAAAATATTCTCTCTCAATTTTTTTTTTCTTCATTTTTCCTTGTGTTAGTGTAAGAAGTCACTCCTTGACTACTTAAGGAGTAATCCTTACACATCATATTTCATTTAAAATTTTAAAGGGGTTGTTTGAGTGGTGGGATGGATTTCTCAAATATTTTTTAAATGATTTTATCTTCTTTAAGACATTCATGCATTTGGCAATTTGTGGCAAGTATAAATTATGTGGGTAAAAGGTAGTATAGGGAGCAAATAACAAAAGTAGAAGAAAATGAATAGTTGGTACCTATTTTAGGAAATATTCCTATCCTAAATCAGTCACATAGCTATGATTATGGCCTTTAACACAAACTTTGTTTATGCAAATCACACAACACTTAGAAAATAGATTTCATGTATAAAGTATTCCACAAATCCTTTATGAAATCTTCGCTGACATGTTCTATTACACATACATAACTTGCAGACGATTGAAAGTAGATAATTTACTATTAAATCCTTTAACAACTTCTCACTCACACTTCACTAGTTGCTGCAATTTATATTTTAGAAGAAATTAACAAAGAAAAGATATACACCACACATTAGACGTTCCTTGAATCACAAAATCATCCAGCATGAAGCAAAAAGGTTTTTCTTATTATTTTCAGTCTTTCAGGTAGACTAACATCCAACTTCCCCTTGGTTATAGTATTTACAAGTGATATATATAGCAAGAGAGGAACCAAATCTATCTCCTCTAAAAATAAGGAAACAATAATTCTAACATAACACATGTGTCAAAATACATTACATCCTTATCCCCCCAAAATCTATCAGAAATGACATATGGAGAAATAAGAAGAGAAGAATTCTGGGTTGGAATGCTGAGTGTACTATCATGCTGCCCCCTTTTCTGCTGAATTTTCTCCTTGTGTCTTGGGTCTTTAATAACCATGTAGCCCCCTGCTTGCTGGTATATATTGAAAAGGTCATGTTCTTAAGACGAAAATGACCATGACTGAACCAAATAACAACTAACTGACATTAAGAGTATGATCCTCAAATTTTAGAAACGTGTTGGCCTAGTTGATGATGTGTCTAGGGTTGATGATCTAGCAACCAATCATCCTCTTTACTGAGTGTTATGCCCATAAAAATATTCACTCATACTCTTTGATTTGCTCCAGGTGTTTGTTTTAATTCAAAACTTTAATAAAGCCTGATAATATTCAGTTGGCGGAGTGTATATGCGTAACCTTATAATCAGTCATTGTATTAAACCATCTCGCATCGGTAATTTAAGAACATAGGACGTAAGAAAACAACAAAATGATTTGTGATTTACAATTGCGTGGTAAGTGACGTGGCTATAAGGTGGGTCCTACCAATCACATATGGGGTTTTTAGGAGAGGGCAACATAAAGCGGTAACAAAGTGGCGAAATTGCAATGTGATATATCGTAATCGCAAGATGAAGGGGTTATCACAAATCAGGGATCGGAGGATTATTGCATTTCGCAATCAGAGGAGTATAGAATTTCGCAATCGGAGGGGGCAACATGGATGGTTAGCAATAGGATTTATGATATGCAATAAGCAAAGTGACGTGGCAGGGAAATGGGTCCTAGTGTTATCACAATCGGGGTTTTTTTGGAAGTGACAACATAAAGCGGTAACAAAGTGGCGGAATTTCAATCCAATATATCACATCAAGGTATCGCAATCTATGAAGAAGCAGGCAACATATAACTATTTATAGCGGGAATGCACTGCGATCTGCGATAAGTGACTGTGATGCTATTTGTGAACTGTAATTTTGTTAAGTGACTGAAAGAATAGAGGTCGGACTTTAATTTTTTTTGAATTTTAATCCTAAAATAAAACTATGGAATGGAATCATGACTTAGCAAGAAATTGTGCTAACATTGGCTCCACAGGGGATAGAGCTCTCCTTGCAAGGCTCTAAGAATTTTTTTTATTTTCAGTGCCTTGTCCAACCCTTATTTCTCCAACCAACAATTCTGCTCATTAACTCAAAAATACCAACATGCCTAGCCATTGGGTAATGGATTCATAAGCTAGATTTCAATCTTCTACAACTTATTTAAACATGAATGAAATAAGAAAATAAAACTTCAATCTAAAATTAAAAAGAAATTTTCGAGTGGCGAGCTTATTCATCCTCCTACTTCTAATCAGCTGAAAACTTGCCTAATCAAGTATAACTTGATTTCTAATGCAACCATTGTTGGAAATGTTGTCATTGATGGCAAAGGAGATGGAAAAGTTAAAGACATGAGCAGCACCTAAACTATCCATAAGGCAAAAGAGACAAAGAGGTAGCAGAGGCAACAGAAGAAACAGAGGAATTGAAGCAGAAGCAACAAAGGAATTAGAGACAGAGCAGTGGAGTTGAAAAGGCCTGAAGGAGTGTAATACAGAGGTTTATTCATGAATTAGGGGTGTAATACAGTTTGCAGATGAATTATTGAACAATTATTCGTTAATTAAGTTTGTATGGCATAGACTTTAATTGAAGACTAAAACCCTGTGGTAAAGACTTAATATGCTTGAGGATGAGTTGGAGCATTTCTTAAATGACAGAAGAGGGCTGGAGAGGGAGCCTGAGAGCTGGAGAGAGGCAGAGAACCTCTTTAGTAACAGAATAGGAGAATAATGGCCACTGAGTTGAATATCTGGCTATTATGAAATTGTAAGAATTTGTTTGAGACCTACCACCTGTATATATACATATATCTGTTTGTGAAGAACTGTGTATTTACTGATGAGATTCCTGCGTGAAGTTGCTTTAGATTCTTGAAGGATCTGGACTCTATAATTTGAGCTAAGAGTCTGTCTGTGTATTCAAGTCTGAGGATGCAAGAATGTGTAATTATTTTAATCTACAAATTGAGATTAATTGTGCATGTATGTAGTTGGAAAACCCGGTGTTAATACTGTCGACAGAGGAGCGATTGTGTGACTATGTGTCTTCTTGGTTGAATCACATGAAACATTGAATTAATATTGTTGTGAAATGGTCAAATTAAATCTTGTGTGAACCATATTCTCTGTGAACGAGTGGTTGTGTGCACTCTGCATAAGAATAGATGGAACCGAGAAAAGGAGCGGAACTCTGCGTTGGAGGCGTAATCATAGTCGAAACAAAAAATTATATATATATAATTGAAATGCGAAGGAATTAGCGTTAAAACGGTGTATTGAACTATTAAATTAAAACCCTGAGCGGAACCTGGAGTGAAGGAGAGGAGCAGAACCGAGACTTGTGAACAGTAATGGTGGGTTGGAGTGAAACCATGGTTTTTTCCGCACCACCATCCGTCGGAAAGCGGTATTGGAGGAATGGGCAGCAATTCCATACAGGAATCGACACGTGGCCTGTGGACCGTTTCAAAACCGCCCTTTAAAGTGAACTTTCGCGCGTTATACATCGACTGAAGACATCGAGCGAAATCGATACACACCATTGATCTGGAGGCTCGATATCCAACGGCGATCATTCGCAGAACTTGCTCAAAGTTTAACAAAGGCGTGCGGAGGTTGGGCCAGGTACGATACGAACGTTTGATTGGTCGATTTATCGTAGAGGTAGGGCCCGGAGCCACGGGGTTATTCCAAGTCATTGGTTCATAGAGTGTTGGCTATTAATATAAAATCCCGCCGGTGATAACATTATTATAAAGGGTGGAGTATTAATATAAGTTTTGAAGATTAAACATTGGCTTAAGGTTGGTGACATAACATAAGGTTAGGAGATATATTTATATATGTTTAAGTGGTGTTTACGGGGGCTCCCATTTCTCCGTACACATCAAATGGGGTGAGGCCCCGCAGTTCATCATAGCCGTTGATCGGCGGTCAACATGTGATCGGCCAGTCAACTACGGGGGGTACCCTCCGTGTTAACCTCCGCGCTCTTCAACCCCCCATACTCCGTCGATCTCCAATCAACCTGTGCGTTGTTTAACGTGCGCCTGTTCACCGTGCTACCGCCTGCGAATTGATCTCTCGTTCGGGCAGTTGGAATTACATTCCAACAAGTTGTATATGGTTAATTGGCGCGATATTAAATATGAAATATGTGAACGGGGCCTAATACATATACACGGAGATGGAATGTCAGGTTATAATATTATATGGCAAAGGTAAATTTAATTCCTTGGGCTTAATAACAATACCAGAAGTCTATAATTCTGGAGGCAGTATTATATGCATACATGCTCGAGTTTGCTACCCCTGCGGAACTTAAAGGGAATGGAGCTCCGTTTGATGCGAATTGATACAACTATGATTCAAACCTTATATATTTCAAGGATAAAGAGGAAGTATATGATATGATTAAGTTATATCAAGAGCATGCTGAGACACATAGGAACAAATTTGACAGGTGTTCAAGCACAGGAATCTGGAAAATATTCAAAAGTGTAGTAAACAGGTGAAATGTGCAGATGACAGTAAACAAAGAAGATGCAGAACAGTTTCTTAACAACAGTAGAAAAAGACAAAATCCAGTAAATTCAAAGTTCAGAAGAGGAGCTGAGTGATATTGAAATATGAAATTAAGAATGTAAATGTAAATGATGTAATTATTTTTTATTGTTTGTGATGCAAATGCAAGTATCCTAAAGAAAAGACAAAATCCCACTGTAGCATGAAATTGTGTACATATTATTATGATTTTTAAATTGAGTTGGATAAAGAAATGAGGAGGCAGAAGACCAAGGGGTATGACCATCCATTTCGAATTCCTAGAGGAAAACAAACAGTCATCAAGAAATTCTATAAGTAATATCATTTTGATATGCAAAAAGTGAGTTAGAAGGGAGAGAAAGAGTGAGTGAAAATAATGCAGAAATGAAGCAGTGAAGCAGAGAAGAAAGAGGAGCTGAGCAGAGAAGAAGGAGAAGCTGATAGAGAATCTAAGAAGATGTAGAGATGATACAAGGCAGATATGAGAATAGATGAACAACATAGCAATTGGAACAAAACAGAGCTGATATCCAAGGTAAATCATCAAGTGTTTCTCTTTTGAAAGAGTAAGGAAGTTGGAGCTTCCCTATCAAGTTGTAGCTTGATAGATGTCATTTGTAGCTGACTGAGGTTGGAGCATCCTGTAGGTTGGTGCCTGCAGAAAATTGATGGGAGTTGGAGCTTCCTTGTAAGTTGTAGCTTGCAGAATTGAGGTAGGAGCCTCCTGTAGGTTGGTGCCTACAGAAAATCAGTGGTGAGAGGGAGTTGGAGCTTGCCTTTGCATCACAACAATAATAAGATGTGGTTTTCTCCCTTTATGGGTTTCCACTTATATCTAGTGTCTCTGTGCATGATGTCTATGTGTTGATGTGGTTTATCTAATCTGCTTAATACTTGTTGCTCACATATTAAGACTGCTGTTACATTAACAAATCTGTTTGATACTTGCTGCTCACTAATAAAGATTGCTCACATATTAAGTTGATCATGAAGTGAAGGTGTAAATAAGTTTTAAGAGAAAATTTTTAAAAGTCCATGTATGTGTTAAACTGATTCACCCCCCCCTCTCAGTTTAACTAAGGGTTCAACAATTGGTATCGGAGCAGGTTCCTTTGGTGTAAGCGTAATATCTTGAAGGAGATTTGATTGAGTCATGGACTATAAAAATGTACCTGTGCTAAATACAACAAACTTTCCTGAATGGAGAGATAAGGTTAAGACAGGTTTAATGGCTGATGAACCTGAGGTATGGAAGCTTGTTTGTGATGGTTACTGCAAAGACTCACCCACGGTGAAAGAACAACAGAGGAATGCCAAGGCAAAATGTGTGATATATAACAATATTCATAACAAGGATCTTGAGTTAATAATGGATTTAACCTCAGCAAAAGAAATCTGGGATAGATTGCATTTCATGCATGGAGTAGACACGGAGGACTGCATTGTCAAGAAGGAAAAGACAATTAAGAAAAAGAGAAATTCATGTCAAAAAGAAGATGTTCAATCAAATGAGGTACCTGCTATTGTGAATAGTAGTAAGAGTCATGAAGAAATTGCAGCTGAAGAAAAAGCCAAACTTGACACAACTCTGACTGAAATAGAAAAATTGAAGAATCAAAACAAAGACCTTAAGAGATTGGTACAAATATGTGATGAGAAAGAATATGAAGACAAAAAAGAAATTACTTTCCTGAAGACACAGATTGAAGAGGAAAAGAAAGTAGAAGACACTCTGCTGCAACAAATGAGAGAGAAAAGTCAGGAATGTGAAAGATTGGAAGAAGAAGTAGTGAGCCTAAGAAAGAACTTAGAAAAATCCCAAAGAGAACTATTAATGAATACACCTCTCATAAAGGCTAGGATAGGATATGAAGGAGAAACTAGTAAGACCAAGGTAGAAGACAACAAGAAAATAATTTTTGTAAAAGCTGTAAAGAACGTTGAAGCAGCTCAGAAGATTCCCACAGAAGAAGAAGCCAGCAAGAACAAGATTTGTAGAGAAACAAATATAATCAAGCAGAAAAATGAAAGAACAGAGAATGAGAAGATGAAACAATCAACTGCTAAAGGCTCACATGCTCCTAAAGATGAAATGAACAAATTCGAAAGATGTCAAAGGAGGTTTCTCCCTCCTATGAAAAATAGCACATGTTTCTCTTGTCATAAACCAGGACATAATGCAACATATTGTAATACAAAGACAATCCAATCCAACCAGAAAAGGATGCAGCAAAAGAGAGGAATTCCTCAAGCAATAAAATGGACAAGACAATCTTTCACCAGGTACACAAATCATTTTCATGGCTATTGTTATGCATGCAATAATTTTGGACATAAAATTGTTGATTGTAAAATGTATTCAAGAAGAGGAACAAAATATTATACATCTGCTCAAATGCACCTTGGTCAAATAAAATTTTATGTATTCCTCAAGCTTGGCCACAAAGCAAAGGACTGTAATTTGCCATATATTTTAAAGAACTCTAGACATATGATGAAATCAAAACAGATCAATCAAAACTATGAATCAAAAGGAAGAGCAGTCATTATGAACAACCTCAATAAAGTATGGAAAGAAAAGAGAAAGGGGGAGCCTATTATCTCCATAACATAATGAATCTAGCATAGTCTCAGGGGGAGCTGCTCTAGGAAACAAAGAAAATATCCAACCAGTTATGGATATGAAGCAGCATCTCAGGGGGAGAGTAGTTCATATATAGACCCCATGAAAGTAGTCTAAGAAGAGCTCCTTTGAATGAAAACAGTTATAAGATCAGGAAGGGAAAGAATTTTTTTAAAAAAAAGGAAGACTATAGAAGAAGAACATCATCTAAAGTATTAAGTAGTAGACATATTAACGAAAGAAGAAAAGACAGCAAGCAGCCATGGTAATAGAAAGAAGACATCAGCACCTTAAATGATGATCACTTTGTACATCATATTGCTAGAATTGACAATGAAACACATTAAGAAGAATGAGTAAGAAAAGTGTCTGTCATCATTAATATCCTTACTTCCTTCATGTATGAAATTGTCCCTTGGAGGAGTACAGTTAAGAGAGTGTTCTGCCCTTGAAGATTCCAAGCAAAGAAATTGAAAATGTCTTCACAAAGATCATCATGTCAGAACAGTTGAATTGGTATATAAAGCAACAATGATTCTAGAACTGTCATAGAAAATAAAATGCAGTGACATTCTTTCAAATCAGGATGACAGAATAAGTAGCAGGTTAATGATGCCAAGGTCCAATTCAATATATTGATGGTGGTTGGTGTGAACAGTGAAAATATCAATAGTAGAAACTATGAGTACATGTGATAGCTAAAGTGAAATCTCTGCAGGGTTTATCAAAATAATATCAATTGATGGTTAGGTACAAGTAGCATGCTTATCAACAGATTACCAAGCATTATCAGTGGAGCAGCAGTATGATACAGGTCCACAGGATCAAAGGACTATGGTAAGAATGCATCAAGGCAAAATTCCCAGGGTTATCTGCATTCAGCATGAAAAGGTCAGTAGCAATGCTAAAGGATCAGCATTAGGTTTACACTTGAAGGACTAGTTTTGATTACCACTGAAGCTCAAAAGTCTTTTATTAGTCCATCCAAGCATACTTCAGCAGAAAGGAATTGCTGGTATTTCACCATTTAAAGAAAGAGTGATCATTGACATACATACCTCCTATGTCATAAATAAAACTGTGTGGTTGATAAGTGAAACTGACCAATACATTGAAGGGTTTATTTTGGAAATACATTGTACAAGAAGGAAAGACAGTTGGCCTCTAATATTGAAAAATATTTCCTATTCTTACAATAAGTTGTAAGATCTGGTTTGATTCATTTGTTCACATCAACAACAAGAACCTCTCAAACTTTAAATGTAATATCCTTGTCAGCATTCTAGCTCATATCATCACCAACAGGCAGGAAAGGTGTACCATAGCAATAAAAGATATATTGACATCATTATCATAATTGAACAGGTGTGGTACTGCAGATGAATATTGCAGGAAGAGACATATTCAATCTACAATCTTCTTCAAGAAAAATATATTAGCGCACTACATCAGACTGAGACAGAAGTATATTTGAAGCCTTCTCAGTATTTTAGTTCTTGATCCAATCATACATCTCTGATTAAATAAAGCTGGTACAATGTGTTCTATGAAGGATCATTATCCTCACTTTCAGCCTTATACTAGTAAAAGGAGACTGTGCTTTGGATTGTATCAATTTACAATGTATATTCAAATCCAATAATCCTCAAAGTGTTCTCTCAACAAGTCTCGTACATCAGTCTAGAGAAGAATGGTACAAAGTCAGCAGAAGAGGGCCTAAACATAACTCAGAGAGAGGAAATGCAGAAAGAAAACCAGGAAATGAGCAACCCTTTGCCATTGATGTCAAAGGGGGAGAAAAACAAAAAGGGGCTTTTAAAAGGCAAGCAGAGGAAGTATGTTGCCATCAATGCCAAAGGGGGAGACTGTTGGAAATGTTGTCATTGATGGCAAAGGAGATGGCAAAGGTAAAGACATGAGCAACACCTAAACTATCCATAAGGCAAAAGAGACAAAGAGGTAGCAGAGGTAGCAGAAGAAACAGAGGAATTGAAGCAGAAGCAACAAAGGAATTAGAGACAGAGCAGTGGAGTTGAAAAGGCCTGAAGGAGTGTAATACAGAGGCTTATTCATGAATTAGGGGTGTAATACAGTTTGCAGATGAATTATTGAACAATTATTCGTTAATTAAGTTTGTATGGCATAGACTTTGATTGAAGACTAAAACCCTGTGGTAAAGACTTAATATGCTTGAGGATGAGTTGGAGCATTGCTTAAATGACAGAAGAGGGCTGGAGAGGGAGCCTGAGAGCTGGAGAGAGGCAGAGAACCTCTTCAGTAACATAATAGGAGAATAATGGCCACTGAGTTGAATATCTGGCTGTTATGAAATTGTAAGAATTTGTTTGAGACCTACCACCTATATATATACATATATCTGTTTGTGAAGAACTGTGTATTTACTGATGAGATTCCTGCGTGAAGTTGCTTTAGATTCTTGAAGGATCTGGACTCTATAATTCGAGCTAAGAGTCTGTCTGTGTATTCAATTCCGAGGATGCAAGAATGTGTAATTATTTTAATCTACAAATTGAGATTAATTGTTCCTGTATGTAGTTGGAAAACCCGGTGTTAATATTGTCGACAGAGGAGTGATTGTGTGACTATGTGTCTTCTTGGTTGAATCACATGAAACATTGAATTAATATTGTTGTGAAATGGTCAAATTAAATCTTGTGTGAACCATATTCTCTGTGAACGAGTGGCTGTGTGCACTTTGCATAAGAATAGATGGAACCGAGAAAAGGAGCGGAACTCTGCGTTGGAGGCGGAATCATAGTCGAAACAAAAATTATATATATATAATTAAAATGCGAAGGAATTAGCATTAAAATGGTGTATTGAACTATTAAATTAAAACCCTGAGCGGAACCTGGAGCGGAGGAGAGGAGCGGAACCGAGACTTGTGAACAGTAATGGTGGGTTGGAGTGAAACCATGGTTTTTTCCGCACCACCAACTCCCCAACTTGATATTGGAAAATGGCGTGATTATACGAGATAAACAGTAGCATCGACGGTTTTATGTACTAAGTGCGCTTCCCGCGCGATATATCAGCCCGAAGACATCGACGTAAGATACACCATAGTTGATCTGGACACAAATGTCAGATAATATCCATGACGTGAGAACTTGCTCATTATGACATCATAGGTTAGGCCAATGCATATTGAGGGCGTTTAGATTGTTCGATTTCTCGTGAAAGTGAGGGCCGAGGAGCCACGGTATCCATCCAAGTCAGTTGGTTTGTAGAAATTATTTAGCTATTAATAAATCATGGGGTGATAACACGGTAATACTGGTGGAAATATTAATATAAGTTTAGAAAGATTATGTTAAACAGGTTGGTGGCATAACACCAAGTTGAGAGATATATTTTCTACTTATGTTTAAGTGGTGTTTACGGGGGCTCCCATTTCTCCGTACACATCAAATGGGGTGAGGCCCCGCAGTTAACCATAGCCGTTGATCGGTGGTCAACGCGCGATCGGCCAGTCAACTACGAGGGGTACCCTCCGTGTTAACCTCCGCGCTCTTCTTCCAAGCCTCAGTGATCTCAAATCCTTTATGCATTGTTTAACATACTGTTCCACCGTGTTGCCGCACTGCGGAATTGATCTCTCGTTCGGGCAGTTGGAATTACATTCCAACAAGTTGTATATGGTTAATTGGCGCGATATGAAATACGAAATATGTGAACGGGGCCTAATACATATACACGGAGATGGACTGTCAGGTTATAATATTATATGGCGACGGTAAAGTTAATTCCTTGGCCTTAATAACAATACCAGAAGTCTATAATTCTGGAGGCGGTATTATATGCATACTTGCTCGAGTTTGCTACCCCTGCGGAACTTAAAGGGAATGGAGCTCCATTTGATGCGAATTGATACAACTATGATTCAAACCATATATACTTCAAGGAGAAAGAGGAAGTATATGATATGATTAAGTTATATCAAGAGCGTGTTGAGACACACAGGAACAAATTTGACAGGTGTTCAAGCACAGGAATCTGGAAAATATTCAAAAGAGAAGTGAACAAGTGAAATGTGCAGATGACAGTAAACAGTAAACAAATAAGATGCAGAACAACTTCTTAACTACAGTAGAAAAAGAAAAAATCCAGTAAAGCGAAAGTTCAGAAGAGGAGCTGAGTGATATTGAAATATGTAATTAAGAATGTGAATGTAAATGTTGTAATTAATTTTTATTGATTGTGATGCAAAGGCAAGTATCCTAAGGAAAAGAAAAAATCCCACTGTAGCATGAAATTGTGTACATATTATTATGATTTTAAATTGAGTTGGATAAAGAAATGAGGAGGCAGAAGACCAAGGGGTATGACCATCCATTTCGAATTCCTAGAGGAAAACAAACAGTCATCAAGAAATTTCTATAAGTAATATCATTTTGATATGCAAAAAGAGAGTTAGAAGTGAGAGAGAGAGTGAGTGAAGAGAATGCAGAAATGAAGCAGTGAAGCAGAGAAAAAGGAGGAGCTGAGTAGAGAAGAAGGAGAAGCTGATAGAGAATCTGAGAAGATGCAGAGATGATACAGGGCAGATATGAGAATAGATGAACAACAGAGCAGATGGAACAGAACAGAGTTGATATCCAAGGTAAATCAGCAAGTGTTTCTCTTTGAAAGAGTAAGGAAGTTGGAGCTTCCCTATCAAGTTGTAGCTTGATAGATGTCAGTTGTAGCTGACTGAGGTAGGAGCCTCCTGTAGGTTGGTGCCTGCAGAAAATAGATGGGAGTTGGTGCTTCCACATCAAGTTTTAGCTTGATAAAATGTCAATTGTAGCTGACTGAGGTTGGAGCCTCCTGTAGGTTGGTGCCTGCAGAAAATTGATGGGAGTTGGAGCTTCCTTGCAAGTTGTAGCTTGTAGAATTGAGGTAGGAGCCTCCTGTAGGTTGGTGCCTACAAAAAATCAGTGGTGAGAGGGAGTTGGAGCTTGCCTTTGCATCACAACAATAATAAGATGTGGTTTTCTCCCTTTATGGGTTTCCACTTATATTTGGTGTCTTTGTGCATGTGTTGATGTGATTTATCTAATCTGCTTAATACTTGTTCCTCACATATTAAGACTGTTGTTACAATTAACAAATCTGTTTGATACTTGCTGCTCACTAATAAAGATTGCTCACATATTAAGTTGATCATGAAGTGAAGGTGTAAATAAGGTTTAAGAGAAAAGTTTTAAAAGTCCATGTATGTGTTAAACTGATTCACCCCCCCCCCCTCTCATTTTAACTAAGGGTTCAACAATTGGTATCAGAGCAGGTTCCTTTGGTGTAAGCTTAATAGCTTGAAGGAGATCTGGTTAAGTCATGGACTATCAAAATGTGTCTGTGTTAAATACAACAAACTTTCCTGAATGGAGAGATAAGGTTAAAACAGGATTACTGGCTTATGAACCTGAAGTATGGAAGCTTGTATGTGATGGTTACTGCATAGACTCCCCCACGGTGAAAGAACAACAGAGGAATGCCAAGGCAAAATGTGTGATATATGACAACCTTCATAACAAGGATCTTGAGTTAATAATGGATTTAACTTCAGCAAAAGAAATCTGGGACAGACTGCATTTCATGCATGGATTAGACACTGAGGAATGCATTGTCAAGAAGGAGAAGAGAATTAAGACAAAGAGAAATTCATGTCAAAAAGAAGATGTTCAATAAAATGAGTTACCTGCAAGTGTGAATGGTAGTAAGAGCCATGAAGAAATTGCAGCTGAAGAAAAGGCCAAACTTGACACAGCTCTGACTGAAATAGAAAAATTGAAGAATGAAAACAAAGACCTTAAGAGATTGGTACAAATATGTGATGAGAAAGAATATGAAGACAGAAAAGAAATTATTTGCCTGAAGACACAGATTGAAGAGGAAAAGAAAGTAGAAGACACTCTGCTGCAACAAATGAGAGAGAAAAGTCAGGAATGTGAAAGATTGGAAGAAGAAGTAGTGAGCCTAAGAAAGAACTTAGAAAAAGCCCAAAGAGAACTATTAATGAATACACCTCTAATAAAAGGCTCTGAACAGTTGGATCAGATTCTAAATGCACAAAGGTCACCTCTCATAAAGGTTGGGATAGGATATGAAGGAGAAACTAGTAAGCCCAGGGTAGAAGATAACAAGAAAATTATCTTTGTGAAGGCTGTAAAAGATAATAAAGCAACTCAGCAGATTCCTACAAAAATAGAATCTAGCAAGAACATGAGTTGCAGAGAAACAAATAGAATCAAGAAGAAAAATGAAAGAACAGAGAATGAGAAGATGAAACAATCAATTGCTAAAGGCTCATATGCTCCTAAGGATGTATTGAACAAATTTGGAAGATGTCAAAGGAGGTTCCTCCCTCCTATGAAAAATAGCACATGTTTTTCCTGCCACAAACAAGGACATAATGCAACATATTGCAAGACAAAGCCAATCCAATCCAATCAACAAAGGATGCAGCAAAAGAGAAGAATCCCTCAAGCAAGAAAATGGAAAGAACAATCTTTCACCAGGTACACAAATCATTTCCATGGCTATTGTTATGCATGCAATAATTTTGGACATAAAATTGTTGATTGTAAAATGTATCCAAGAAGAGAAACAAAATATTATACATCAGCTCAAATGTACATTGGTTACAAAGAAAAAGATTGTAATCTGCCATATACATTAAAGAACTCTAGACAGATGATGGGATCAAAGAAAATCAAACAAAACTATGAATTTAAAATAAGCGCAGACATTATGAAGAACCCCAATAAAGTATGGAAGGAAAAGAGAAAGGGGGAGCCTATTACCTCAATAACATAATGAATCCTCCATAGTCTTAGGGGGAGCTGCTCTAGGAAACAAAACACAAATCCATCTAGTGACAAATATGAAGCAAAATCCCAGGGGGAGAGCAGTTCATATATAGACCCCATGAAATTAGTCTAAGAAGAGCTCCATGTAATGAGAACAACCATGAGATCAGGAAGAAAAATGAAATTCCTCTAAAAGAAAACTATAGAGAATGAAGATTATCTGATGTTTTAATTAGCTGACAGATTGATGAAAGAAGAGAAGGCAACAAAAAGCCATGGTAATAGGAAGAAGACATCAACACCTTAAATGATGATCAAATTGTGCATCATATTGCTAGAATTGACATGAATCACATTAAGAAGAATGAGTAAGAAAAGTGTCTATCATCATTAATATCCTTACTTCCTTCATCTATGAAAATGTCCCTTGGAGGAGTACAGTTAAGAGAGTGATCTGCCCTTGAAAACTCCAAGCAAAGAAATTGAAAATGTCTTCACAAAGATCATCATGTCAGAATAGTTGAATTGGTGTATAAAGCAATATATAAAGCAACAATGATTCTAGAACTGTCATAGAAAATAAAATGCAGTGACATTCGTTCAAATCAGGATGACAAAATAAGTAGAAGCTTACTGATGCCAAGGTCTAATTAAATATATTGATGGTGGTTGATGTGAACAGTGAAAATATCAATAGTAGAAACTATGGGTACATGTGCTAGCTAAAGTGAAATCTCTGCATGGTTTATCAAAGTAATATCAATTGATGTTTAGGTACAAGAAGCATGCCTATCAACAAATTACCAAGCATTCTCAGTGAAGCAGCAGTATGATACAGGTCCACAGGATCAAAGGACTATGGCAAGAATGCATCAAGGTAAAATTCCTAGGTGGTTATTTCGCATTTGTGAATGAAAAGAATAGTTAAAATATCTGAATAATGAAGGACTAGTTGTGATTACCACTGAAGCTCGAAATTCTTTTATTAGTCCATCCAAGCATACTTCAACAGAAAGGAATTGCTGGTATTTCACCATTTAAAGAAAGAGTGATCATTGACATACATACTTCTTATGTCATAAATAAAACTGCGTGGTTGATAAGTGAAACTGACCAATACATTGAAGGGTTTATTTTGGAAATACATTGTACAAGAAGGAAAGTTAGTTGGCCTCTAATATTGAAAGATATTGCCTATTCTTACAATAAGCTGTAAGCTCTGGTTTGATTCATTTGTTCACATCAACAACAAGAACCTCTCAAACTTTAAAAGTAATATCCTTGTCAGCATCCTAGTTCATGTCATCAACAACAAGCAGGAAAGGTGTACCATAGCAATAAAAGATATATTGGCATCATTATCATAATTGAACAGGTGTGGTACTGCAGATGAGTATTGCAGGAAAAGACATATTCAATCTACAATCTTCTTCAACAGAAATATATTAGCTCACTACATCAGACAGAGAAAGAAGTATATTTGAAGCCTTCTCAGTATTTTAGTTTTTGATCCAATCATACATCTCTGATTAGATAAAGCTGGTACAATTTGTTCTATGAAGGAACATTATCCTCACTTTCAGCCTTATACTAGTGAAAGGAGACTGTGCTTTGGATTGTACCAATTTACAGTGTATATTCAAGTCCAATAATCCTTAAAGTGTTCTCTCAACAAGTCTTGTACATCAGTCTGGAGCAGCATGGTACAAAGTCAGCAGAAGAGGGCCTAAACATAACTCAGAGAGAGGAAATGCAGAAAGAAAACTAGGAAATGAGCAACCCTTTGCCATTGATGTCAAAGGGGGAGGAAAAGCAAAAAGGGGCTTTTAAAAGGCAAGCAGAGGAAGTATGTTGCCATCAATGCCAAAGGGGGAGACTGTTGGAAATGTTGTCATTGATGGCAAAGGAGATGACAAAGGAGCAGCACCTAAACTATCCATAAGGCAAAAGAGACAGAGAGGTAGCAGAGGCAGCAGAAGAAACAAAGGAATTGAAGCAGAAGCAACAAAGGAATTAGAGACAGAGCAGTGGAGTTGAAAAGGCCTGAAGGAGTGTAATACAAAGGTTTATTCATGAATTAGGGGTGTAATACAGTTTTTAGATGAATTATTGAGCAATTATTCATTAATTGAGTTTGTATGGCATAGACTTTGATTGAAGACTAAAACCCTGTGGTAAAGACTTAATATGCTTGAGGATGAGTTGGAGCATTGAAGAATTGTGTATTTACTGTGTTAAAGACTTAATATGCTTGGGGATGAGTTGGAGCATTGGAGCATTGTGTATTTACTGGTGAAATTCCTGCGTGAAACTCCCTTAAGTTCTTGTAGAAGCTGGACTCTGCGAAATCAAGCTAAGAATCCGCCTGTATATTCAGGAAGGTATATGATAATGTGTAGATATGTACTGCACTGGGGATAAATTGTGCTCGTATTTAGTCAATAAATTGACTTCTCATTGATGTTGTGTCCAAACTGTATGTGCCTCGATCATATTGAGTTATGCACAAGCACTGCCAGTAATTTGAAATCAGGTTTTTGATCGTCTTCTGAGAATTGACTTGAGGTGAATCGATCACTGTAAGGATCGATTCTGAGAGAGAAGAATTATGTGCGGATGAGACCTCGTGACAGAATATATATATAAGAAACGCATGACAGATCTTGTGTGAGAGTTGCAGTCTCGGTTAGTGAATTGATTTCAGTATGGTAGGAACTCTGTGCCGGAGTGAAAAGAACCTTTTTACATAGAACAGGCTGAACTAGAAGCGGAAGCTGAGCGGAACCTGGAGCATAGGAGAGGAGCGGAACCGAGACTAGTGAACAGTAATGGTGGGTTGGAGCGAAACCATGGTTTCTTCGCACTGCTTTTGGTACGGAGGCGGTATTCCCGAGTTGGGCAGCGATTCCATTGATTGATCGACGCGTGTCCCTGGATGAATAGTAAAACCGCTTGTTTAAACCGCGCCTTTGCACATTAAAAACCGACGTTGGATGCCGAGCGAAATTGACACGCGTCGTTGATCTGGGGAAGGGACATCGGACGGTGGTCGCTTGGGGAAGATGAGCGAATTTTAATGAAAGAGCCCGGAAGATAGCCAGGTACGGGTGTGCGCATTTGGTTGGTTATTGATTGTATGTGTGGGGCCCAATCAAACATGTACTAAGGTTTATTATATGGTCATAAGGTTTCAACACTTAGAAGGTGAAGCAGTGATTGTAAGACAGATATATGAATCTTATTATATTAATAATAATGTTATTAACATACGGTGGAATATATTAAAAGAGTCTGACTAAGGTTTCAAATAAATAAAAGATTGCCAATTATTGTTGAAGGCGTAATATATTACGTATAATGACTGTATATGTGAAGTGGCGCGCTGGCGGTGGTGCATGGTGGAGCCACCACAAAGTGGTGTTTACGGGGGCTCCCATTTCTCCGTACACATCAAATGGGGTGAGGCCCCGTAGTTCATCATAGCCGTTGATCAGCGGTCAACGTGTGATCAGTCAGTCAACTACGGGGGGTACCCTCCATGTTAACCTCCGCGCTCTTCAACCCCCTACACTCCGTCGATCTCCAATCAACCTGTGCGCTGTTTAACTTGCGCCTGTTCACCGTGCTGCCGCCTGCAAATTGATCTCTCGTTCGGGCAGTTGGAATTACATTCCAACAAGTTGTATATGGTTAATTGGCGCGATATGAAATATGAAATATGTGAACGGGGCCTAATACATATACACGGAGATGGACTGTCAGGTTATAATATTATATGGTGATGGTAAAGTTAATTCCTTGGGCTTAATAACAATACCAGAAGCCTATAATTCTGGAGGCAGTATTATATGCATACCTGCTCGAGTTTGCTACCCCTGCGGAACTTAAAGGGAATGGAGCTTCGTTTGATGCGAATTGATACAACTATGATTCAAACCATATATACTTCAAGGGGAAAGAGGAAGTATATGATATGATTAAGTTATATCAAGAGCATGCTGAGACACACAGGAACAAATTTGACAGGTGTTCAAGCACAGGAATCTGGAAAATATTCAAAAGTGCAGTAAACAGGTGAAATGTGCAGATGAAAGTAAACAAAGAAGATGCAGAACAGTTTCTTAACAACAGTAGAAAAAGACAAAATCCAGTAAAGTCAAAGTTCAGAAGAGGAGCCGAGTGATATTGAAATATGAAATTAAGAATGTAAATGTAAATGATGTAATTATTTTTTATTGTTTGTGATGCAAAGGCAAGTATCCTAAAGAAAAGACAAAATCCCACTGTAGCATGAAATTTTGTACATATTATTATGATTTTTAAATTGAGTTGGATAAAGAAATGAGGAGGCAGAAGACCAAGGGGTATGACCATTCATTTCGAATTCCTAGAGGAAAACAAACAATCATCAAGAAATTATATAAGTAATATCATTTTGATATGCAAAGTGTGTTAGAAGAGAGAGAGAGAGAGAGAAGATATAGAGAATGCAAGTAAAATGAAGCGGGAAGGTGAGAAGAAGGAGGAGAAAAGAGAGCAGGAGAAGCCGATACATAATTTGAAAAGATGCAGATGATACATACAGAGATGAGAATAAATATGAACAACAAGTCAAGGAATAGGTCAGAGCTGAGACCAAGGTAACCGCCAGTGTTTTGAAAGAGTAAGGAAGTTGGAGCTTTCATCGTTGTAGCTTGATAGATGCCGCTGTATCCGAGGTAGGAGCCTCCCCGTAGGTTGGTGCCTGCAGTAGTGGACATGGGAGTTGGTGCTTCCACATCAAGTTGTAGCTCGATAAAATGTCAGTTGTAGCTGACTAAGGTTGGAGCCTCCTGTAGGTTGGTGCCTGCAGAAAATTAATGGGAGTTGGAGCTTCCTTGCAAGTTGTAGCTTGCAGAATTGAGGTTGGAGCCTCCTGTAGGTTGGTGCCTGCAGAAAAACAGTGGTGAGAGGGAGTTGGAGCTTGCCTTTGCATCACAACAATAATAAGATGTGGTTTTCTCCCTTTATGGGTTTCCACTTATATCTGGTGTCTTTGTGCATGTGTTGATGTGATTTATCTAATTTTCTTAATACTTGTTGCTCACATATTAAGACTGTTGTTACATTAACAAATCTGTTTGATACTTGCTGCTTACTAATAAAGATTGCTTGCATATTAAGTTGATCATGAAGTGAAGGTGTAAATAAGTTTTAAGAGAAAATTTTTAAAAGTCCATGTATGTGTTAAACTGATTCACCCCCCCCTCTCAGTTTAACTAAGGGTTCAACAATTTGCCGTATCTCAGCTTGTAATCAAATTCATTGAAGAGAACATTTTATCTAGATTTGGTTGTCCACAACAAATAGTCATTGAAAATGCCACAGCATTCAGCAGTATAAAGATGATTGAATTCTGCTATAAATATCATACTCTACTACATCATTCAACTCCCTATTATCCACAAGGAAATGGTCTTGCTGAATCATCGAACAAGAGTTTAGTAAAGGTAATCAAGAAAAATTTAGAAGACCACAAGCAAAATTGGGATAGTCATCTGATTTATGCAGTCTAGGAAAATAGGATTTGTCCCAAAAGATCAACAAGTAAATCTCCATTTCAACTGGTTTATGGCAAAGATGCTATTTTTCCTACAAATTTAGATTTCCCTGTGCTTAAGTTTCTACAAGAATCTACTGATGAACCTGATGATCTCTAGAAGAATAAATCAGATTATTGAATTAAATGAAAACAGAGATGAGATTCAATATAAACTAAGGAAATATCAGAATAAAATGAAGAGTCTTTTTTGACAGAAAGGCTAGGGAAAGAAATGTTAGAGAAGGGGATTTAGTCTTAAGATGGGATGCTAGGAGAGAAGATAAAGGAAAACATGGAAATTTTGATAATTTATGGTTTGGGCCACTCAACATTGTAGAGGTAAAGGGAAACAACACATTTGTGTTACAAAATTTGGAAGGACAGTTCTTAACACTGCCTGTCAATGGAATATTTTTGAAACATTATATCCAGTACTGAATAATATCGCACATCATCATTGTACATTTTCATTTTCTTTTATTATTTCAAGTCTGTTTGTTTTCTACAGAAAAGACTCCATAGCCCGAGGAGAAGGCACATGGAACTGCTTGTTATCTGCATCCCACAGGGGGAAGTAGTCCCCAATTGGAGCCGATGTTGTAACATTATTTTTTTTGATAAGTTAGCATAGTAGTTTGAAAAATAAAAAATAAAATTTTAAGTTAGGACATGGATGAAAAAAAAAAATTAAAAAAATTTAGGAAAAAATATGTTTTTATGCACATCCATATTAGAATAAAATGTTAGAGTAGATTTGCTCTAAACAAAGAAGCCAAAAGGAAAATGTTAGGGAAGCATAAAATAAAAGAATTTGTGAATGCTTTAGTGTTTTAAGAAATAAAACTATGGTTGCATTTTTAAATGCATCGAATACCCAAATAGATTAACATTTAATTTATGATGTTAAATTCTTCAAAGAGCGGGTTTAATTTTCATTTGTTAAAAGTTGATAAATATAAGCACTTATTGATTTTAATATAAATTCACTACGTGAAAAGGGGTCAAATCAAAGGAGTAAAGCACAGACATGATTGGATGATAGATCTCACACCCGCCCCAGATCTATGGTGGAGAGTCACTTCGCGACCCCCCCCCCGGTGACCGTTTCTCGTTAATGCGAGTGGGTGGGGGGGTGGGGTCCGAAGTGTGGTATTAATGGATTTTGAGTTTTGTGACATGGCAGCACCATAGTGTTTCTCACCCCCTATGCCCAAAATTGGAAACAGGGATGTACCCCCCCCCCCAAAATCCACCAACGATTTTCCACGCCCGAAGATATTTCCTCCCACGCCCTCAACCAAATGATATCCTTCCCGAGCCATAACCGTTAGCCCACTGTCCAATCTCATACCTCCATTTCATTTGATCATTGCCATCCATTGCTCCACTCATAGTCGTTAATCGCCCCGTTGGCCACTAAACCCGCTCCTAGACCGTTAATCACCCTGTTGGTCATTAAACCCCATCAGAGTCATTAAACCCTATGGTCATATCCCAGACCGTTAAGTCCAGATCACAGTCTATAAAATCACCTATAGACTCCCTTTCATCACTTTTCTTTCTCGTCCAAAATAATATTATCCTCACTTTTTATTCCAAAGTGATTTGTCAGTCTATCCACATTGCAACCACCATCCTACTTCCGTAATCCCAGTCACCTTATCTTAAAGCTGATCTTCAAATTATTTTCCCATTCATGCCCTGTCAAATATGGCACCCAAGTCCAAAACCAAAAAATAAACTACCCCTAAGGGTAAAGCTAAGAAACATGTGACAGAAGAGGTTCAGATTTTCAATCCTATTGTAGAGGTCGCTAATCTAGTTGCAGAAGATATCCCTGCTACAATACCACAACTTAACCTTGACCTCATACCCCTCGCCAACTCCCTTAACAAGGTCATAGACTGTCATTGCGAATTTTATTTCTATGAGCTACATCAGTGGTTAAGACAAAAGCACACAGGTAACCAGGACCCTATCAAGTTCTAGGAATCCAAGTTGCCTTTGTTTTCCTTTACGTAGACTCACCCTTTTCCGGATCTAATTTCCTGGTGTTAGAAACAGTATGACCCTATAACTAGGTCATTAGTGACTTAGAATGGAAACATTCTGATCACCATATACCCTAAAACTATAAACTAGGGTCTACTCATTCCTTCATCTGATTCCTTGTCCCATTTTTCACTTGTTGTTCTCATGGGTTGTTACCACAAACTATATTCCCCCCAGAGAGCTCAAATATTTGACATTTCTTACCTGAGGATGCAGAGTTACCCAAGAAAAATCCACCATATTCATCCTCAATTTTTCCCGAAGCCTCCAAACACTGCATTTCTCTCCTTTCATACCTGCTAGGATACCTAAATGACTAAGTTTTTGATGAACCCATCATGGGGTTCTTATCTGTTTTCAACAAAGAAAAATCACCATTATTTATGTATAATTACAACCAATTTTTGGCTGAAATTATACATGAACAATTCATGAACTTCACCACACCAAGAGTGTTCAATTATACTTTTGTAATTGTTCACATGTTTTTGTTTCAGTAGGCAGAAATGTTGCCTATCCACTTCAGCAAGAAGGATACATAGGGAGTGAATAAATTAGTGATTCACTGGATAGATTTGGTAAGAGTTTCATCAACAAATACTTAATTTGTAGAGTTTCTAGGCTCATTCATACATCCAATAAGGCATCTACTTACAAGTCAATCAGAGCCCAGAATTGGAGAATAAATTAAAAGGATCCTGCACCTCAGTGAGCAAGCTAAAACTGGTGATTAGTACTTGTATAAAAATTACACAGAAATCAGAGTATATGGTTTTGAACTCACACCATATAATCTTCCAAGATATGTACCTATGAGTTTTTTCTCCTTAGATTACATTAGAAAAATGCTAAACATGGATGAGCTACATTTTGTCTCAGGAAAGAGAAAAGCTCAGTTTAAACTCAAAGCCAGCATTGGATCCTTCATCTGCAATACCAGAGCAGTTGGTGCTAAAGCAGATGCATTGTTAAATAATATTGGTTTTCAACCGATTTTTAATTGGTCATATGACCCACATGGCATTATTTCTGCTTTGAGATTTGAACTCAAAACAACTTCCTACACTCATACCTCCAGAGCAGGAATAGAGAAATACATGAACCAAGATGAATGGGTTGAAGGAAATCTACAGGAAGTAGATGAACAGGTCATTTCAACTTCTAATGTAAAGACCCATGTTCCTGATAGTAAACATCAGAAGAGAGTCAGAGAAGAGCCTCCACATGCTAAAGAAATACTCAAGGAATTCATCTTGCAGCACAAAAAGCCAAAACTCACTTCCACCTTACTTTCAAGGGGAGAACAACTATAGATCATAGATTTTGGAGAAAATGAAGTTTCTAAATCCACCAGTGTTCCTAAAAATCCTCCATCATCATCACCTGAAAGAGAATCATTGAATATTATTCAGCATTCAGATGCTAGCTGTTCTGAAGAGAAAAACATTTTCTCTAGATTCTTAGACATCAAGCAGAAGAATGAAGCATTGAAATATGACATTTATAGTTAATTTTGGAAGAAAACATCTACATCACATCATAGGTTTCTCACTGCCTTTGAAAATGAGAAAGGAAGGATGCAAATGGCCTTTCTGCAGGCAACAATGCAATGTCCAAAGACTCATGTTGAGCACAAGAATTTTGTCTTTTCTTTTGATGCCAATCAGATCTATCCAATTGATCAGATGGACATGAACAAGCAGCTAGGAGAGATGCTATTTTCAATAATTACCACAACAGCCATGTCACTTTCCAAACTAAAATCTGCACTGTCAAATGTTCTATCTCAGCTGAATATTGAAAAATTATCTTCATTGGCTAAAGACAACAAATTGAAGTCATTGGAAGACCTTGTAGTGAAATTTGGGTATGACCCAAAGGAATGCAAGGAAGTTGAGTAAATAATTAAAAATAAGAATGCAGACATCTCTACTTTGCGTAAACAAATCAAGCTACCCTAAACTAAAGACCCACAGACTAAGGAGATTGTAGAACATGAGTATAACAAGAAGGAGATGTTGAAGTTTATCATTGATCAAAATTTGCAAATTAGAAAGATGGAAGAAAAAATTGAAGAATTACTACTAAAAGAGAAATCAACACTCCATGTGAATATTGATCCTAATACAACAACTTAAACATCTTCTTCAAGTACAAAACTTTTAGCAGCTATGACTACAACTGATGCAGCAAGATTGGCACAAGATTTGGCCATTCAAAAACAGGCAAACGAGAAATTACAACATAGATTTCAAATTCTTGAGTCACATAAGATTAAAAAGGACACTTCGTACACGGAGGAAATGAAAAATACCCATCAGTTAGGACTCAAGATAAAATAACTAGAGAATGAATCTCTAATGGCAGCAACTCTGGTTGAAGCTAAGTAGAATATATGGGAAGACATCAGCAGGTCTATGAAAGAGGTATGTCCATCCATACAAATTATCTTCAAACATCAGGAGCTCATCACCAAATGCAGAGTAGCCATTCAAGAGCAGAAAGAGCATCTAAAAAGGAATCCAAGTGAAGCCACTAACATGATCAAGGTTATCAATTCAAAGAACATAGAGGAGTTGGAAGAAATCAACATCTTGGACAGAACTGAAACAATTTTGGAAGTAAAGAAAGTTTTGTAGAAATAAATTTAATCAACCAATTGCAAACCAAATGTGAAGCTTTGAATACTATTGTTCAAATATTTCATACTAATTTTAATGTTTTAAATCATAAAGGACTGCCAGGATTGGTAGGATTAGATGATAAGTTGATTAAATTAGAAGATTATTGTAAAACAATATACACAATTGCAATAATAAGTCAAAGTTTGCAGGTATCAAAGGACAAATTGTAGGGAAATAATTTCTTGAAGCTCTGCAGTTTGATTTGATCATTCAACATAAAATCAAAAATTTATTCATTCAAAGACCAACTTTTGATAGAGATACTGAAGTAGATGAAATATTCAGGAAAATGATGTGTAGAAATCCCAATTCAAGATCAATGGGATAAATTTTGTGACACAATCAAGTAAAAGGATGAATTTTGCAGCATGCCAACACATCATATTTTTGAGGGTCCAGTCAGCAACAACTTCCATCAAAAGGGGCCAAGTCATCAACAACTTCCAAGAAAATAGAGACACTTCATCTATCTATTTCCTTCTTATATTCTTCTTTATTCTGTTATTGTAAAACAGTTAATATATTTCTAAGTTTTGGGAATTAGTATAAATAACTCTCATTTTGATTTATTAAGGGTTGCACCCTTGGATGAGCGAATTTTTGTAAGCATAAATTGTACAAGTATTTTTTATCATCAATAATAGAAGAAGGATTCTGAATTTGTCTCATACAATTCTGTTCTCTCTGTGAGTTTTTCTAGTTTTCATACATTTTGTCTCTTCATATATTTAATTATTATCAAGATAACTAGGTGAGATTGATTGTGTTTCAGTAATATTATAATTCCTCCTAAATTTATTATCAATATAAAGAATTATTTACTTAATAGTTTGTTGATGTAAGTCCCTTTCATTTATAATTTGTCAGCATCTTGATAATGTTAAATGTATTTTGTTGAAATTTTAGACATTGTTTAAATGTTTTCAAGCTTATGATTTATTGAAGAATTCAATCTGAATATTCGATAATCATTTCATCTTACATAAATCAACTTAATCAATTTACAAAATATAAATCACTGTGTGAGATAAACAAGAAACCCTTACTTGTAATTAATGATATTATCTGGAAGATTTAATCAATAAATGTTTTCTAAAATTTATCTTATACATTGGTCCTCCAAAATTACAAAACACAAAAAAACATTATAGATGCTTTGGCATGATTATTGACCACAATTATCTCAAAGGACAATAACACCCATGGAAGCCTATAAATACAAGTGACCTAAAGCTCATTTAGACATCACCAAGCATCTTCTTCTTCTCTTCTTATTGATTGGTTTGCATATTTATGAAGCAAGGATGGCAAAATAAGTTCACAAAGGTCCGAAAATATAGGTTCAAAAGCTCACATTTGATCTAGGGTTTTTGGGCTATAGTCACATGCTTGTCACAGATAAATTTTAGCTATAGTTGCTAGAACACAGGTAGCAAGGGAGAAATTGGGATCCTTTAGTCACGCTCACAACCCCTCATGCATGCGACTGGTGGATTGACTGAAGTTGAAAATTGACCGAAGTTATCTGTAGTTGACCGAAGACTGAAGAAGGTAACTTTGATATATTCTGACACTAAAAAATTGCTTTTGAGTGTTATTGGGTTGTATTACTGGATGATATTGTATTAGGCTCATTGTACTCTTTGTTGAACATTTTATGACAATTTAATAGAAGAATAATTTTAAAGGGTTTTTCCCCTAGTGGATTTTTTTCCCTAGTCTTTGACCAAATGTGGTGTCTCTTGTTGATGTGTTGATTGTCTCCTTTTTCATTGCAATTATTGTTCTATCTTCAATTATTATTGATGAATGGAAAGACTAATTGTAATTGAAAATATATCTAATTGAAGTATTTAATTGGGCTAAATTAATTGATACATCATAGAACAATCTGAAAATTTAACATGGTATCGGAGATAAGGTGAAGGACAAGCCCAAGAGGAAATAAGGATTGGTGTAATCATCTTTGGAAAGTTGCAAAATGCAATCTAGTCAAATCAAGATGTCTTCCACCTTCAAGGAAAATGAAAATTTAGGTGATTCATACAATTTTGTTGCATGGAAAGTCAAGTTCAAAATCATAGCTGACAACAATGATGTTTTGGATTACATTCAAGTAAAAGTACATGAGCCTCTGGAAAATGCTTCCGCCACCATAAATATTAAGCATAATAAAGGTGAGAATAAAGAAAAGAAAATTGTATTTGATTGTTTACAAGGCAATTTACTTGTACATATTGGAAACTTGAGAAGGTCCAAGGACATGTATGATAAGATAGCAAGCATGCATGAGGTAAAAAATTGTAATGAAGTCATCTCCTTGAAATATCAACTCAAGGACACAAATATGAACAAAGGAGAGTCTGTGAAATCCTACATAATGAGGATATCTCGTATTAGAGATCAATTGCAAAGAGTTGGGGAATCTGTGTCTGACAGGGAATTGGTGATCGTAACTCTAAGAGGTCTCCCTCCTCTTTGGGAAACCTTCATCACTACCAAAAGTAACAACAATTCCCTCTCGTCATTTGATGAAATTTTTGGAAAACTCACTCAAGAAGAATCAAGGATGATATTGAGAGGAATGATTCAAAAGAATAAAATAGGAGAGAATGTTGCATTCATCCCTCATGAGAAGAAAAAGAATAAAGGGAAAGGAGGTCAATAAAATTCAAGGAAGCTCGATATCGTCACAAGAAGTGTCATTATGCTCGATATTTGCACGAAAAGAGCAATGGACCATGCTATGATACTAGACGCCACAACAACAGGTTTAATGATTAAAGAAGAAGAGATGATCGAAGGAATGACCACAATGGAAGATATGAAAGAAGAATAAGAGATGCTCCAAGTGATCATGAAGAAGATAATCGGCCTCAAAAGAAGTCAATATTCTCCAGGTATGAAAGTAATTTTGTGAATCAATCTGAATATATTCTTATTTTCACTCTTATTGGTTCTTATCCTCCAGATTCATTGGATAGTTGATTGGTTGATAGTGGGGCCACTAATCACTTCTATGGTTATAAGGAAGTTCTCTCTGAATTGGTGGAGAGGGAGTCAAATTTGAAAATCATCCTTGGAGACAACTCCACTCATCTCATTAAATGTTTTGGGTCAGTCAAATTTCATTTGAATTCAAGAGAATCTATTTTTCTACATGATGTAATGTATTTTCCTAGGTTGAAGAATAATTTGATATCAATATCCTCTTTGGAAGATAAAGGGATGAGGTTTTTCTTCATCAAAGGAAAGGTTCTTACTTGGCCTGTTGGGTCACCTCTAAGAGATGGATTCACATTGGGATTGGGATATGAAGGAATCTACATGGTTACTGGAAGACCACTCCCATAATTGATCCATGAAACTAACTATCTAGGTGAGCTATGGCACCGAATATTGGCCCATATAAATTATGATGCTCTTCTGAAATTGGAGAAATTGGTATCATGGATTCCAAAGGTTCAAGCTAAACATGATGGAGTATGTCCAGGATGTGCTAGTGGGAAGAAAACAAGGGGACCATTCCCCTCAAGTGAGAACAAGCCAAATGACATCCTCCATCTCATTCATTCTGACTTGAGTGGTTTGATGCCCGTACATTTTCTTGATAGCCATATCTATTATATCACCATCTTTGATTATTTTTCAATAAGGACATGGATATATTATCTGAATCACAAGTATGAAGCATTTGAAAAGTTCAAGGAGTTCAAAGATTTGATAAAAAATAAATCAAGGAATAAAATCAAGATATTCAAGTTTGACAATGGTGGAGAATACACTTCAAATGAGTTCATTGATTTTTGCAATAAGGAAGGTATCAAGAAGGAGACAAATGCACCATATACTCTCGAAAAAAATGGAGTAGCCAAAATCAAGAACAGGTCTATTGTAGAAGTAGCTCATGCCATGATCCATGATCAAAAGTTACCAGAGTTACTTTGGGGAGAAGAAACAAATTTTGTCGTATATGTTCAAAATAGGGTGCCTCATCAAGAATTAGACAACAAAACACCCGAAGAAGTGTTCACAGGTGTCAAGCCTGATGTGAGTTGTCTCTATTTATTTGGAAGGGTTTCTTTTCAGCTTTTTGTTTTTCCTATTTTCATAGTGTTTTTCCCCTATAACACCCTAAAACATTAAAATTTCTAACTTCCGCGTGTTTCTGGCCCTATTGCGCAGGTGACAGACATCAGCCGCAGCTGAGACGACATTTTTTTTCTGAAATCTACCGCCGAGAGTGCCGGAAGTGCAGGTCGCACTTTTTGGCCCAAAAACTGCAACCTGGAGCTTCAGGTCGCAGAAAACAGCCCCAAAACTGCGACCGGAGCGAAAAACAGGTCAAAAACTGCGACCTGGACTTTTTTCTACTATTTTTCTGAAATTTTTCTGGGTTTTTCTGAAGCTTCTGTCAGGGTTTTCCAGCCTCTGTCTCAGCCCGTTTCGACCTGTTTCTGATTTGCTTTTGCTCATCTAAGTGGGAACCTAGCCCCCTAGGGCTTCAGTACCCTCCACTTTTGGTGGAAGAGTTTTAGTTGTTTCAGGTGTCTGATTTTTCAGAGTTTCAGCCTTCCCTTTTTCAGATCTGATACCTCATCCTCCGATCCCTTTAAATCAGCTTTTCTTCCTTTCAAATCACCTCTTGTAGTTTTGTTTGGACCTCCCTTTAGGACCTCCTCCCTGTCCCTTCCGCTTTTTGCTGATTTCCTCCTTTTTCCAGCCACCTTGCCTCTGCCTCTTGGCTGTGATCTGCACCTCTTTTCAGCAGCTTTCTCCTTTAGATCCCTGTCCCTTTTGACCCTAGATCTATTGGCCTCTTTTTAGTGTGTTTTGATTATATTTTTTCCCTCTTTTAGATTAGTTTTGAGAGACCCGCCTTTTTGGGTTGAATCGATGCAATAGTAGCTATTAATTTTCTGTTATTTCAGCATTATATACTGTTCTCTGCAGATTTATTTTCAGTTACGCAGCACACTTTTTCTCTTGCTCTCAAAATGAAAAGGGTTTAAAAATTAAAATTAACGCATGCCACACACTCACCCTAAGCGAAGAAGAGCCTGGTTTACACCGCTAGGCAAAGACTTTAAAATCAATTGACACTGCACCTATCTGCCCTTGTTTCGACATTGTAATCACTTGATTCTGCACCTCCTTGCCCTTGTGGTCGTTCTTCTTCCCCTTGTGCCGTGTTTGTGTTGTCATCATTGCACCCCCAAGGCGCACTTCCCGGAGACTTCTTGGCCTTCACCCTCAGTTTTCGGTCGATCGACCTGCTCCGTCCCGCCGTCGTCGAGCCAGTCCTCCTCCGAGTCCGCACTCCGACTCCTCTTCTGATTCTTTGGGTTCTCCTTTTCCTTCTGGTTCTCCCCCTGTCACCTCCACTATGTCTGGTCCAGGGCCTAACACTAGCGGGAATCCCGGCCCTAATGCCGGGACTACTACTAGCGGAACCACCACAGGAACTACCTCGGCTGCACCCTTGCTCCCCTTCTTGGCAGGCCTCAGCCTCCCCGATTTGGACCGGTTGATAAACAACCCTATACACCATGACGCTAGTTGGCCTGCTATGCCGACAAAGCTCCCTTCCGACATCCCAAAGTTTGAAGGCCGTGCTGGAGAAGATCCTTCAAATCATGTTCGATCTTTCCACATGTGGTGTTCATCTACCTCCATTACCAATGACTCTG
>JAXQQM020074545.1:0-123951 GCA_034641835.2 Pinus albicaulis
CCTATTCAGAAATTCACACAACTCATTGACTTTTTCAATCAGTCTAACATGGGAAACAAGGCCAAAATGGCATAATTCTACATGCATAATCTTATTTTGACAGACTTCAACATTTGGGACCCTAACCCTAGGTTGGGAGGTATGTAGTTAATGGCATTATATTCTTGGATGGTAAATGAGGAAGCAAGAGTAGAGTAATTGTAAGTAAAGAAGGTATGGAGAAGAGAAAACAAAGAGCCTCTACACAAAAGGTATAACTATTCAAACCCTAGGGGAGTTAGAAAAAAATCACCTCATAGAGAATATGTTAGCCTCATACACAAGTACCTCAACACACAAGAACTACCGTATTTTGCCGATATTCCTAGGTTGTTTGGAGATTAATGTAATGGAAATTAAAATAAGCCGGAATGACATCCTCTTACTATCGAAACATGGAATAGTGTGTTAGAAAATTAAATATTACAGAGCAATGAAACACATAAAATATGCGGAAAATAGAAGCACACAAAACACATAAAACCAGAGAGACACAGATATACGTGGTTCACCCAGTTTGGGCTACGTCCACCCCGAACAGCCAGTCCTTCCTTTATATTATCCAGCAAAAAATGAAGAGACAAAACCTACAGCAGATCCGCTGTAATATCCTCTGTTCTCTCTCACAGTCTCCCTCTCTGTTTCTCGCTCCGAGAATACACACATAATACACAGCCACAATACAATGCCCTCATATATACAAGGGGGTTTCCTTCTAGGGCAAAAAACCCTAATCTAAACATAACTTCTACCATCAGATCATTTGCCTAATGAACGGCCCAGATTGACTAGAAATTACTATACTTTTACAAGGCAATTTTACATATGTTTTAGCTTTGGGGGCGCTACCCCCGAACCCCCACCAGGGGGGGGCTCTGAAAAGCGCTGCCACCCCCCCTGGACCCCCCACGGTAGTGATTAATTACGGGCGGCGTTGCCGCCCCTTTTAAGGTACAAGGGTCCAATGCTGTGATACAAAGTAAACAAGATAATCAGGCTCCACACCCAACAATCTCCCACTTGGAGACTGATTGTAGCAACTCCATCGCTGCTTCATTTGCTGGACAATGACTCCTCTTTGGACATGGCTATTCCTCATCTTCATCGTCATCCTTGAAGACCAATTGAAACTGAGCATGTTCTCAGTTTCTCCCTGGTTACAACTTTTGTTAGCATATCTGCAGGATTCTGGCTAGTGTGTATCTTTTCCAGCTTCAACTCTCCATCTTCCAATACCGACCGTATGAAATGGTACTTGAGATGTATGTGTTTAGTCCTAGAATGAAATGCTGAGTTCTTTGCAAGATGAATAGCACTTTGGCTATCACTGTATAGTGTGCCCATATCATGCTTCTTACCCAATTCATCCATAAACCTTTGTAACCAAATCATTTCTTTACTAGCCTCCGTAGCAGCAACATACTCGGCTTCTGTTGTTGAAAGTGCAACAACACTTTGGATTTTTGAAACCCAACTGACAGTTGTTCCACCTACAGTAAATACATATCCTGTAGTGCTCCTCCTGTTATCTCTGTCACCTGCCATATCTGCATCAACATATCCCCGTAGAGCAATGTTTGAACCACCAAAGCATAATGCTTGATTTGTGGTACCTCTCAAATATCTGAGAATCCATTTTACTGCCATCCAATGTTATTTTCTTGGATTATTCATGTACCTGCTTACAACTCCCACTGCATGTGCAATATCAGGCCTTGTGCATACCATTGCATACATTAAGCTTCCAACTGCTGATGCATATGGAACTTTAGACATATAATCCATGTCTTCTTGGGTCTTTGGGCACATCTCCTTACTAAGTTTGAAATGGCTAGCAAAAGGTGTACTAACTAGTTTTGCATTCTACATATTAAATCTTTTCAACACCTTTTCTATGTACTCATTCTGAGACAGTGTTAATTTGCGATTTTTCCTGTCTCTAGTTATCCTCATACTAAGGATTTGTTTTGCAGCTCCCAAATCCTTCATTGCAAATGAATTTTCCAATTTTCTTTTGAGCACATTTATTTCCTGCATGTTAGACCCTGCAACAAGCATGTCATCTACATACAATAACAATATAATATAGCTGCCATCATTTTTCCTTTTCAGATAAACACAATGATCAGAGTTACATCTAGTATAACCTTGTTCGTACATAAACTTGTCAAATTTTAGATACCACTACCTTGGAGCCTGTTTTAAGCCATACAAGCTCTTCTTTAACCTGCACACCAATTTTTCTTTCCCTTTGACCTCATATCCTTTTGGTTGCTGCATGTATATCTCTTCCTCCAAATCTCCATGGAGAAATGTTGTCTTTACATCTAACTGTTCAAGATGTAAATCTTCCGCTGCTACAAGACTTAAGATAGTTCTGATGGAAGTCATCTTAACAACAGGAGAAAATATTCAATCAAAATCAATACCTTTCTTCTATGCAAACCCCTTCACCACAAGTCTAGCTTTGTACCTCTGTTTTCCTCCATCTTCTTCCTTCAGCCTGTAAACCCATTTATTCTGCAATGTAGTTTTACCTGCAGGAAACCTGACTAAGTCCCAAGTTTGGTTATGCATTAAGGAGTCCATCTCTTCTTCCATGGCTAGCTCCCACTTCTTCCTGCTTTCAACCCGCATTTCTTCTTCATAACATTCAGGTTCACTAGAATCAGTCAGCAATAAATAATATAATGAAGGAGAGTATCGTTCAGGGGGTCTACTTATCCTGGTAGATCTTCTAACACCACTTTCAGGTGTTTGAGGTGCCTGTTGCTGTTGTGGTGGTTTATGCTGCTGTGGTTGTTGATTATTATTATTTTCAGGCACCTTTACTTTTTTAGTTATCTCATCAAGAACTGTGTATTCCTTGCTTTCTTTTTCCTGTTTCTTTTCCTGCAACTGATTCTTATACAAGACCTTTTCATTGAATATTACATCTCTGCTCCTAATGATTTTGTGATTTTCATAATCATATAAGTGATAACCAAAATCATTAACACCGTATCCAATAAAGGTACATTTCTTTGATTTTGCCTCAAGCTTTGTTCTATTTTCTTTATTAATATGGACAAAGGCCTCACAACCAAAAGGCTTTAAAAATGAGTAGTTTACCTTTTTACCTGTCCATGCTTCCTCTGGAATACCACCATCCAAGGAACTTGAAGGCCCTCTGTTTATTAGATAAACAACAGTATCTACAGCATCTGCCCAAAATTGTAAAGGCAATCCCGCATGCAATCTCATGCACCTTGCATGCTCCATGATTGTTCTGTTCATCCTTTCTGACACACCATTTTCTTGTGGTGTTCTTGGAACTGTCTTCTCTCTACGAATTCCATGCTCTGAACAGTACCTATCAAACTCTTTGCTGCAATATTCACCTCCATTGTCTGATCTGAGACACTTCAACTTTTTTCCTGTCTCAATCTCAACCAAAGCTTTCCATTTCTTGAAAGTATCAAATACATCAGATTTATTCTGATTACAATAAATCCATGTTTTTCTAGTTGCATCATCAATAAAAGTAACATAATAATGAGAGCCACCGAGAGATGATACCTGAGCAGGTCCCCATACATCCGTATGCACAAGCTCCAATTTTTCGCTCTTCTTTTCTTTCCCAACTCTGAGAAATCTGACTCTCTTTTGTTTTCCATAAATGCAATTTTCACAGAAATCCAAATCAACATTATTCAAACCTGGCAACAAATTTCTTGAGTGAAGAATCTTCATTCCCTTCTCACTCATGTGTCCGAGCCTATGATGCCATAATCTTGCATCTGCTCCTTTGGAAGTTAAAGCATTAACAGAGTTAGAAATACCATTGCATAAATACAATGTACCAACCTTTTCACCTTTTGCTATTACCAGCACTCCTTTGGTGACCTTCCAAGTTTTATCTGTGAAAGTTGTCACACAACCTTCACTTCCTAACTGCCCTGTTGAAATCAGATTTTTCTTCAGATCTGGAACATGCCTTACCTCCTTTAGTAGCCATTGGTTTCCATTCTATTGTTTTACAATAACTTTACCCATTCCAAAAATTTTACAGGGTTTATCATCACCCAAACGAACTTGTCCAAAATCTCCTTGAACATAGTCATGAAAATATTTCTTATCAGGTGTGGCATGGAATGAAGCCCTTGAATCTACAACCCAAGAATCAGTAACATTTTCAAAAGAAAGAATCAAAGCATATTGTAACACATCACCTGTCACATTTGCTTCATGATTGTTTTCTTGCTGTGAATCTCCTTCTTTTCCCTTCCAAGATCTACAATCTTTCTTTAGGTGTCCTCTCTTTCCGCATTTCTAGCACACTATCCCCGATATGTTTATTTTGTATCACAACATTGGACCCCTATACCTTAAATGGGGAAGCAACTCTACCCGTAATTAAATGCTGCATGGGGGGTCCAGGGGGGTGGCTGCGACTTTAAGGAGCCCCCCCCCCCCGACGAGGGGTTTCGGGGGCAACACCCCCAAAGCTAAGAACGGATATAAAATTTCCTTGTAAAATTATAGTAATTTCTAGTCAGTCTGGGTCATTCATTAGGCGGATGATCTGACGGTAGAAGTTATGTTTATCTTAGATTCTGTTGCCCTAAAAGGAAACATATCACTTATACAAGGGTATTGTATTGTGGCTATGTATTTTATTTGTATTCTTAGAGCGAGAAACAGATAGGGTTATTATGAAAGAGAACAGACGATATTACAACAGATCTGTTGTAGGTTGTGTCTCTTCATTTTGTTGGATAATAGAAAGGAAGGATTGGTTGTTTGGGGTGGACGTAGCCCAAACTGGGTGAACCACGTATATCTGTGTCTCTCTAGTTTTATGTGTTTTGTGTGCTTCTGTTTTCCACATGTTTTATGTGTTGCATTGCTCTGTAATATATAATTTTGTAACACATGGAACATGTGTCCAGATTATAGGGAAATCAATATGCTCAGTATTAAAGATAAATTTCCCATTCCTATGATTGATGAAGTATTGGATGAATTACATGGAGCAATTTATTTCGACAAGTTGGATCCCCATTCAGGATATCGTCAAATTATAATGAAGAATGAAGGCCTTCCGAAAATAATATTTTGAACTCATGATGGTCATTATGAATTTTTGGTCATGCCTTTTGGCCTTACCAATGCACCCTCTACATTTCAAGGGTTGATGAATTCTGTTTTCAAACACTTCCTTAGAAAATTTGTGTTAGTATTTATTGATGATAGACTAATCTAGAACAGGTATTTGAAGGATCAGGTTCAACATGTTGACAAGGTGCTCAAACTATTGGAGGAGAAACAATCATATGCAAAAACCTCCGAATTTTTCTTTCGACTACAAGAGGTGGAATGTATGGGTCATATCATATCTCAGGAGGGTGTTAAGGTAGACCCTAAAAAAATCAAGGCCCTTAATGAATGGAAATTCCCCACAACCATAAAGTATTTGCGATGATTTCTTGGGCTAAAAGGGTATTATCGCAAGTTTGTTAAGAATTATGGGAAAATAGCAGCACCTCTAACAACATTATTAAAGAGATATGCATTTTCATGGAATCTTGGAGAAAATAAGGCATTTGAACATCTTAAAGAGGCAATGTGCCAAACACTAGTCTTAGCTACACCAGACTTCACAAAAACCTTTATTGTGGAATGTGATGCCTCAGGAAATGGAATTGGTGATGTTTTAATTCATGAAGGAAGACCCATTGCTTTTGAAAGCCTTCCAATAAAAGGAAATGTTGGTGATACTAAATGTACTAAAGAAATGGAAACCTTACCTAATTGGAGGACACTTCAAGGTAAAAATTGATCATGATAGTCCTAGATACCTTTTGAACAAAGACTATCTTCAGAAAAGTAGCAAAAATGGGTCACAAAGATGTTGTGTTATGACTTTGAAATCATCTACAAAAAGTGAAGCTAAATGTTGTTGTGGATGCACTCTCAAGAAAGGATAATGATGTGGAATAATTTCTTTGTGCCATTTTTATTATCCAACCAGATTGGATAACCTAAGCAAGGGAGGAATGAAAGAATGATGAAGATGTATGGACAGTCATTCAAAATTTGCAGCAAGATCTGAGTACATCTGAAAAATTTAGTTGGAAAAATGTTTCCTTATGGTAGAAATCTCACTTATATATTTTTAAGTATTCCCAAATAAAAGAAAATATTATTTTGGAATTCCACACATCTCCCTTAGGAGGACAATCAGTATTTTTTAAAATTTACCACAGGCTGAAGAAATGATTTTTCTGGGATGGCCTTAAATCCGATATTCAAAATTTTGCGGTAGAATGTTTGGTTTCCTAGCAAAATAAAGTTGAGACAATTAAGACCACGGGTCTTCTACAACCGTTATCCATTCCAAGTCAACGTTGGGAGGAGATTTCAATGGATTTTATCACTAGTTTACCTAAGTCCGAAGGACAGAGTGTCATCATGGTGGTAGTTGATATGCTTACCAAGTATGCACACTTTTGTGCATTATCTCATCAATTTAAAGCAAGGCCAAACGGTTGGGGTTCCTATGATTTGGTAGATCTGGCAATACCAAATGACAAGACAACATCAAACCACTTTGGGATCTCATGATCTATCCCTCTTGGATCAAAAGAGGGATCTCTCTATAAATATAAAGAATAATGTATCTTTAAAGGTCAATTTAAGGTATTAGGCTAGTTATAGGGCACAAGGGTTTTGTTGTGTTTGTTTGGTTGGGAATATTGACAAAAGGGTTCAATGTAGGTAAAGGAATGAGTAGAGTAGGATTTTCAGCAATGGGGAGATAATTTAAAGAGAATACAAGTCCATTGGGAAATGGGGTCATAAAAGGGTTTACTTGCAATTCAAATATCCAAGGCTTCCAAAGGGCTATTAATCTAAAACATAGGATCTCTTAAGATGATAGTATGGGATGAAACAATAAGGAAATGAATGGGAATGACAAGGAAAACCTTCCAAGGTGACCACTTCGGTGTAAGTCAAGGGAAAGCGCATACCTTATACCTCTATGATCATATCAAAACTTCCGATGAGGTGTTGAAGCCCCGAAAATCTGCCCAACAAGGAGGATACTCACCCGATCCGGACTGGGTTAGCGCTCCTTTTCTCGCTTTGGTGTAGTGGGTCCGATTGGAGATAATGGGACCAGCTTTCCAGAATATGTGTGTTGAGAATTGATATTTATTTTCTAAAATTTCCTAATTGAAATGCTTTTATTCTATTTCTAATCTAATAACATGCAAATTGTATTCTAATTTAAACAAAAATATCTAATTCTAAACTAGCCCGGGATGTAATCTTTCTATTTATGCGATCTAAAATGATTTCAAATAACAATTGATAATAAATATCATTCAACTGTTATAAGAAAATAATTCAATAAAGATAAACCACTTCATATAAAAAGTTAGATGAAACAGTTGTGAAAAACATATCGCATAATAAGCTATTCATACATTAAGCATAAATAAATAGCTATCACCATACAAAAGTGCCAAATGATAACTCAAGCATTCAAACATCAATATATAAATAACTGAACATGAATATCACTTTAACACAGGGGCAGAAATAGTTAAGAGATAAAAGTACCATTTATAACTAGTTCTACTCATGAGCTAGAAGCAATAATGACTTATCTCTTCTTAGTCCAACATCCACTAAGAGTACAGAAGTGCAACATCAGTAGCAGATATTAAACGCAGATATCAATAAATCATGTTCCATTCATTTATCAAAACCTCCTCTGAGGGTGCAAAAGTGCATGTTCTGAGGACAAGTTTTTGACAAATTTTAGGACCCTTCTCTAAATGCATGAGAAGGGTTTAAATACTACTAACTAAATCTAAAAATAACTTATTACAAAAATGTAGGATACGGTTTAAATGACCGTCCTTTTTCTAGGCAAAAATAAAGTAAAACTAATACTAAATCTAAAATTTAAAACTATCAACTAACTACTTATGAATTTGATCTTTGAATTTGCAAGCATTCAGCATTGATTTGAGAAGAGGAGGCTGGCCGACTTTAGATTTTAACTGTCCTGAGAAAATGGAATCGGAAAGTGCTGGCGCCATCTTCTCGGCAGAATTGATGATGCAATTGAGAGCGCTGCATTGGCTGTGTGGTTTTACCAGACATGTCCAGTAAGAATCCCAATTTAACTTTGTCAATCCTTTAATCGATTTTGCTTTTTCTTCAGCTTTCTGTTTCCATTCTGTCTGTAATTGTTGTGCTTGTGGTAGGTATCCTGGAATAGTTTCTGAAATCAAATTATCCTTGTGCAAATTTTCATTTACACAATCAGTAAGATTGCTTGCTGTTGTAGTTGCTTCTTCCGCTGCTTGTTTTGCAATTTTGATTTGTGCATCCCAATTATTGAAGAGCATTTCTTTATGACTGTCTTTGATGATTGGTGCTTCTGCCCTTTTTCCCTCCTCTGTCTTTTGCCAAGTCAAATATTCAGTAACTCTTTCATTAGTTAAATCATAATCATGTCGTAATTCTACGACATGATTAGTGATTTTATCACTTTCTTGACAAAAAGAGTTCCACTGTGAAATTTTTTGGCATAATATATCCTGTTGCTGCAGTAGTTGATTATTTAAGGAAATAGACTCTGTAATAAATTCTGTGAGCTTGGGATCATCTTTGTGTATCTCTTGCATAACCTGTAGTTGTTTCTCTTTTTCAGCTAAACTTTTATGATATCCAACTTGCATTTGTTGAAACTCCTGTTGTAATTTTTCAAGTTGTTTTTGTGCTTCACTATTAGCATTGGCTTGTTGCAGCTCTTGTTGCAGAACCTGTATTTCATATTCTTTTTCATTGAGTAATTGTTGTACTTCAGATGCTTTATCGATAGTTGCAGACACATATGCTCCTGTAATCTGAGATAATTTAGCAAGATTTTCAGTTGGATTAGTAGTAGGATCTTGCCATAAAACATCCAATTGTTCTGCATCATGAGAGATTACACTTTCTAATTTCCTTTTCTTCCTTTGTTTTCTTACTACTGCTTTATGTTGTGGACTATAGAATATATCCAGAGGAGGAATTTCCTCTATTTTAAGTACAAGCTCAGAAGAGGGGGTAATGGGTATATGTTCTGTTTTTGTGACATTGCTACTTATTCCTGTAACTAAACCTTTTGCTGTCTGTACATTACTTACAAGAGTCTGTGTGTTCTATCCTTCAACATTAATCAAATCATTAAATGTTTCCCATTCCTTATCCAATTTAGTTCTGATGGATGGTTGCTGTACAATGAGAGGGGGAAGATTTAACTACGGAGTGGTTGAAATCTGTTGCTGTGAGAGTTCTTTTGATTGGGTAGTATCCTTTACTGAACCTTCACTTTTATCCTGGTCATTATCAGTCTTTTTAGAACGTTCAGAAGTTTCTTTTCCGGACTTTGACTTAGACCTTTCTGTACCTGAACTGCCACTGAGACTGACACTAGGAGTTGGTTCCCTTAAGGGTTCCAAGCGCAAATTATCCAAAGGAAAGTGGTCAACCTCCTTTCTCTGTATATCTTAAATTCTTGGAACTCTTCTGGAGAAAAACGTGTTTGAGCTGAATATAGAATCTCTTTAAATGTGCATTTTTCTTGGAACATATCATCAAAAAGATCCTCTTCTCTAGAAAATACTCTTACCTTGACTGCAGTGGTGAAATTATTAACAACATCATACGATTCGAATAGCCTTCTCGAAAACTTGAACAATTGTAAACATGTAATATTGTTTACTTCTTTAAATGCATGACTAACATCAAATAATGAAAATGCTCCGCAGGCCACAGGAAATTGTGGCTAGATGGCCTTCTTTTTATCCTTTAATTCTTTTGTCAAACCTCCCTCTCTGCAGGTTTGATACGCAATTTCCCGAGCCATAAGTTTGTCCGGAACATATAAAGGTAAAACGTGAGGAGAAGAAAAACTTCCAAAAACCCTAACAGAAGTAAACAATTCTTCACCAAACCATCTTGCGACAGGGAGAATGTCTACTTCTGCTTCAGGGGAAAACCTTGGAGCATCCTTATTATACAATGTTCTGTACAGGGGCAACATGACGCCATGGAAAATCTTGTAAAAATGAGGAATGAAATTTGAATCCCACAATTCTTTATGATAAACATAAATGGGTAGGGGATCTTGAATTGTCCATTGCCAACCCATTAAAGGAAACTTAGAAACATAGCAGATTGAATCCATCACATAGGCAGATAAGTAAAAAGGAGGATAAATCCTCTGAGAGACAGTTCTCTTAGATCGATAATTCAAAATAGCCGTGGCCAAGTTATCAGAAAATATCTTAGCCCAATCCATAATAGTAGCATTAACAACAACATTCAACAATGGTAGCCATTCAGGTGAAAACTTATTAATGTCAGGCTTTCCAAAAAGCCTACAGAGCATCACAGCAACAAAACAATACGTAGAAGTGAGAGAACCAGTACTGTACATACCGTGTTAATTTTTCTTCAGTGGTTTGTTTCTTCTGGACCATTCCTGCGTGCATTCTGCTAGGTTTGCATTTTCCTTGGAAAACTTTTCAATAAACTGTTTGTTGTACGTCGCCTGTGGCTCTGGAAAATGATACATAAGCCTTAAATATTCTGGAGTAAATGAGCCAATGAGCTCTTGCCCCTGAGTCTTGAACTGTCTTTCCGTAATATCAGTGCTATCCAGTACCCATTTCACCATGTTTGTATATGGAAGAATTTTAGGTGTTGTTATCGAGTGCAAAAATGAACAAGCTAACTCCGTAAGAGATGCTTCGGAAGAACCAACTGATCCTACAGTAGCCGAAACCTCCATTACTCTGGGGTTTTCTTCTTCAAGCAGATTATGCATACCATCCCAAGTAGTGATACCAGCGTCTTTGTTGCAGGCGGTGTCTGTGTACAAGGACGCCATCTCTTTACTTTCAGAACTCAGAGCTCTGTCCTTCTTTCCCATAATACTCTGAATATCACTTTGTATAGCCCTCTATTCTTCGCGCCTGCGGTTTACGAATTAAGTGAGAGTAATGATATGAAAAAGGTGACGGTAAGTTTTAAATGCTGAAGAGCTATGAAATATATCACATTAAGTGAAATCACTTCTTTAATCAGAACAAAACCATTTTTCATTAATGAGTGACAATCAATTTATTGATTTAAACTTTAAAGCGCATAACGGGTCTCGGTTTATGAAAATATTTCTTCGTATAATGAGCCGTAAGTATCTGCGATAATGTGATCTTCGATTTGCTTCGCAATATCGCAAAATCGTAATATCGCAGATCGCAATCTTGGAAAATCGCAACATCATAATAGTGCAAATATTATATCATCGCGAAATCGCAAAATCGCGATATCGCAAAATCACAAAATATAACATATGACAAACATTTGTTAATGTATTTTATGCGAAAAGCGATTTGCGATATATGTTATCGCGCATCGGTGGTTTAAAGTTTTTCAGCATAAGATATGATCTTCTAAGCATGCGATGCGATGAATGTCCTCATAATGCATATTTTTGCATCGCAATCTCGCAATTTTAAATGTTCCGCTCATAAAGAGATGTTTATTACCATTTTGCGATGCGATATTCCTTAAAGAGTGATTTTATTCTATACTTATCATAAAACTTAATTTCTTTTAGATTTTTCAAAGAATATCTTCCTAAGTTTATGATAGTAAGTTTTATTTGAATAAAGGAAAAACAAGTTCTAAAAAGAAAATGTATATTTTTTAAATTTTTTGAATAGGGGTCCCCATTTATTTAGCATTAAATGATAATACAAAATAAAAGAAGTTGTTTAGCACAACATGAGGCTAAATCTGAAGACAACAATCATTAGTCCTCATTCATGAACCGATAGAAAACACTTAAGTTCAAACCGCAGTGAAGTATAAGATCAAAGAAAATACTTGTGACCTTCTCTTGCTTTTGGCATTCAAACAAAAGGGATCTTAAAGGCTAAGCGTTGGAAATGGAACCTGGAGGCAGGGCTAATCACTAAATCACCCTATTGTCCTAATATTATGTTCAATAGACAAACAAGAGCATCTAAGAAACAAACTCAAAATTCATACATCAGTAAGCATGGGCAAACCAACTCTTTGACTGGTTAAATTATATTGAATTTTTTCTTAGATACACAAATAGCAGAAAACATAAAGATAAGATGTGCAGGAAGCATTAGGGTACTTGCAGTAGTATATCCTAAGCTAAAATTATTGTTTCTTATCAGAGAAAATGAAACATAATGTAACAAAGAGGGAAAACAATAACAGAGAAGGAACACATCACCAATGACTTAGATCAGGATCCAATGAACATGCTTGTCATATTAGTAGAGAAAAACCAGTCACATACATTCTTGTCCAATAGCTTGATATCATCCAGAAATCATCTCCCAACCTATTTACAACTACTACTCATAGAACTCCAACTCAATAAACATCGTACAATCAGTTAATTTCCAACAACCAACCAACATTTTCAATGTATTTTTCATGGGTTCTTATAGGGGAATGAGTGATGGTAGTGGTAGATAGGATTTAAATGATTCATTAAAACAGAGGGATAAATGTCTTCAAAGCCCATTCTGTTTAATATCTTTACATTAACTTTCAGTACCCTTTGGTCAATTTATAAGTCTTTGTCAGGTTGACAATAACTTCTAGGGTGTGCTCTTGAATTACTTTCCTACCTAAGATGTCTTGTTTATACTCTGAGACAGCTAAGGTGAATATTTGTCTTTCAGGTCTTCCATGCCCTCATAAATATTGTTCTGACAATTCTAGGAATTTCTGTCAGAATAATAACTGTTCTGGTGCTTGATGAGGAATGGAGTAGGTCGTGTGAGTTAGTCATGTCTTAGAAAAAGAATGTTTGCTAATCTTAAGTCACTGATATGGCTTGATGTGTGCTTTAGGCTTCATTAAGCCTTCCTTGGTCATATTTATGATCTTCGAACTGTATCCTTTGACTTAACTGTGGATTAGGCATTAAGTCTTCAATATTATTCATTAATCTTCTTAATATTTTCTGATACACTTTGCTACTTCTTCTGTACAGATGTATGGGGTCTGGCTGAGCTGGAGGGTTGTGTTAGGGTAAATAACCCCAATCTTTGATAAAACAAGCTATTAAATCTTCTTATTGATGTCTTCCTCTGTGATATTTGGCTCTATGATAGTCCTTCTGTGCTATGTGTCACCATGACTGTGGCTGTGGAGAAAATATAAATTCATCACCCTTTGAAACCTGCAAAAAATGATAACACGTTATAAAAAACACCAGAGTGGGAATAGCGCCCGAGCACAGTGAGGTGGAGTGAAGGTGAGGTAATGTGGATGAAACTTATTTGAAGGGTCGGAATCATGGCGGAAGGCGAAACCAGGTTTAAAATTTGAAGTTGGCGCAAAATTGGAGAAGCGTGGTTTTGGGAAAACCATTAATGGTTTTTATGCAGCATTTGGGAGGGGAGGCGATATTAGCTTTTGAAACGTGATTCCACAGAGTGATCGACACGTGGCTTTTGAAAACCACTTTTATCGCGCGGAAGTAGCGCACTGTGGGAAGGGGCAAAAAATTGTGCGATATTGCGCGTCGGTCGTCCGATCTTAAGGATGAAAATAAACGGCTCCTGGTGAGCGCGATAGGCAGAGAGATGTGGGGTTGAAAGTCCGGCGGGGTCCATGGTGACATATGACGTTTTTCGTGTAGTGGAAAGAGTATGTAGCGGGGTGGAAAATTAAGTAAATAGTTAGTTTCATCGAGTTAAATCCCGATCGTAGGATCTCAAGAATGAACGACAAAGATCTAAGAATGAGGTGGAGAATTTGAAAGGAGAAAAGGGACGAGAGGCGGAAAGGCAGAGGAAGGGAGGCCCGATGGCCGTTGATCTCTGCAGATCAATGGTCCAGATTTATTTAAAGCCATAACATCGGGACATGGTAAAATGAACAGAAGATAAGGTTTTAACGGGGTTTTTTGGCCCTTTAGTGCTCGATTGCGGGGCTAAGGATATATGAGGAAAAGGCCTAAATCTATAAGCCCTCGGGGGCTTAACACCTTCATAGTGCAAAATACTAATTTTAAGGCCAAAATAGGGATTTTAAGGCTAAACGAAGGTTTCGGTAGGCCAGAAAAAGGATTTTTAAACCAAATAAAGGGAAATATTAGGTTTAAAAGGGGTTTAGGATGATTTAGAGGTTAAAATGAAGGTTTATAGAGGAATTTTGTGAAGGGAATAAGGGTGAGAAATGGAATTATTTGTGAGTGAAAAGAGAAGTGAGATGATGGAAAATGGAGCCTCATGAATAGTTTTTTCTTTGGTAAACAGCAGGGTTCATTAATGGAAACAACGGTGAAGATTATCTAAAGGATAGAAGACACATGAAGGCTTCAAGAATGATAAATTTTCAAGGGAATTTATCACTTGAAGGCTTGATGATAAATTTAGCCACCTGTTTGCTTTGAAAAATTATTATAGGTGGCTAACAGTGGCTCCACATGGGGATGGCATCTTCCATGAAGGTGTCAAGAATCTCAGATGTGATCTTTGGAAGTAGGCCAGAGCCTTGTACTTGACCACCTTTTTCTTCTTTGATCAGCTGATACAAACATGATGGGTGTTATATCAGCCACAATACTTTCCCAAACAACTACCTACCCATCCTACTATCCTAACATTATTCTTCAATGTGCATTTAGACTTGCAGACCTTTCATATCATCATTTTTTTATTGAAAGAAAAACTAATCTAATTCTACCCTTATTCCTCCATGAGACCAGATTAAACGATTTGGACTCATAGCTTCTCTACCTAAACTAGTATCTGCCAGGATTAAACTGTCTGACAAATTTCATTCTCTATATTCTAAAACAGAAATTGAAAACACAACCAGACCAAGATTAGACTGTCTGATTTGCTGTGGGTCCATGGCATAAAGACAAGCTGCACATGAACTAAAACTTTGCAGAAAATTGAAACAAAATTGTGAAGGCTTGAAATTCTGAAAATTAAGAGCATCCTTCCTTTTTCTTGTGACTCATATTTTGAGCTTTTTAGAGTCACCTTTCTTTCTTCATTTCAGCTCTGATTTTGACCTTGTTAGAGCTGTTTTATTCTTCTTTTTTGGTTCAAGTTTTGAGCATGTTAGAACCAGCCATTCCCTTTTCTCTAGCTCAGGTTTTGATCTAATTTGAGCCATTCTTTTTAGAACTTCATAGGTCCAAGATTTGAGCTTGTCTGAACCTTTCCTTTCTATTTTTTTTTTTCTTTTCAAAACCAAAACAGAGCAATTATATTTACAATGGAAGTGAAAACTTAAACTGAAATTTAGCAGAAATAATGCTTGAGCATCCTGCCATTGACAGGACCCCCAAAAAGATCTGTACCATCTAACTCTTGCAGAAAAAATGCATTGGGACCAATGGCAGATTGAATGATGTACGGACCTTGCCATAAATTGTCAAACTTCCCATGCTTACCCTTATCCTCTCTCCTAGAGTCCCATTTGAGTACCTTGTCCCCAATTTTGAAATCACAAGACTTTGTCATTTTATCAAAAAAAAATTTGATGTTCTCTTGCACTTTCTGAGCTCCGTTGTAGACTTCTTCCCTTTTCTGCTGGAGATGTATGGTCTGATTGATCCTCCTCATCATGCTATCTTCCTCTGACTGTATTTCTTGGACCAATTTTATCACCGGTACTCCTAAACTGGTAGGAAACACTGCATCTGCTCCATAGACTAACTGATAGGGAGACATTCCAATGGATTTCTTTGTTGTCAATCTGTCTGCCCATAAAGCATGCACCAACTTGTTATGCCATGAATTTTTGTTTTCTTCCAGCAACTTCTTGATGATGCTTACCAAAGTCTTATTTGATGATTCTGCTAGCCCATTACCCTGAGGATAATAAGCAGTAGAATGACCAAGTGCAATCTGATACCTGTGGAAAAAATCAATCATCTTTTTGGAACCAAATGTAGTAGCATTATTAGTGATAATCTTCTTGGAGCAGCCAAATCTAGATAGGATATGGTCTTCAAGGAATTTTATAATAACTGAGTCTCTGGCATTCCTAGAAGGGATGGCTTCTATCCATTTAGTGAAATAGTTAGTGGCTGTGAGTATCCATCTATGTTGGGTAGATGAAGCAGGGTGGATTTCCCCTATGAAGTCTAGGCCCCACTGTTGAAAAGGAGCTTCAACAGTGAATGGTTGCAAAGGTAGAGGAAGGAGTTTTCTTTTGCCCTCAAATATTTGGCTTTTGTGGCAGGCAACTATCATCTTGTGGACATCTTGGAATAGGGTGGGCCAGTAATATCCAACTCTAAGGATTTTATTGGCAGTGGTTTTCCAATATAGATGGCCTCCACACTCTCCTTCATGAAACTCATGCTTGATCCTATCTGCATCAAATTCAGGCAAAATTTAAGCAATAAGCCATTGGCATTTTTCCACTATAAACATTCATATAAAATGCAATAATTTCTAGCTTTCAACTTTAAAAACCTTGCCTTTGTCTTAGATAAATCAGGAGGGGCATTGAGATTGGTAAGCACATACAAAATATCAGCATACCAGGGTGAGTTTTGGAAATGATCTTCAACCATGGGAGCTGGTAACCCGTCCTGTTCATCCAATGCATCTACCATATTTATGCCAAGGGCTTGTAAGTTAGATTCAACCATTAATTGTGCTAAGTCTTGACCCTTGATGAGTTTAGTGGGTTTGATTTCCAAATTATATTCTAGTATCACAGCAATCCACTTTCCTCTTTTTCCATCTGGATCTTGTGACAAAATGTCTTTTACCACTATATTAGGCACAAAGGCAATAATATGAGAATGTAAGATATAAACCTTGAAATCCTTCAAGGCCTTTACCAAAGCATAGGCCTGTTTTCCCATGATATTATATTTCAGAGGTGCATCTCTTAATGCCTTTCTGAAAAATGCAATTGGCTGCTCTTGTCCTTCTGGATTTTTCTGCAATAGGACAATAGCCACAGTGTGTTCTCATGAAAATGAGAAAATGAGGAAATCCTTAGTAAAATCAGAGCTGATGAGAACTGGTTCTCGGGTGAGTGCATGTTTTACTAGTTCAAAGGACTTCTTGGCTTCTAGAGTCCATTTAACTCCTACTTCCTTCTTTAGCATATTAGTCATGTTTCTAAGGAGTTCTACTAGGTTGGGTATGAACCTCCTCAAGAAATTAATCTTTCCAATGAAATATTGTAATTCCTTGATGTTTCTAGGATGACTAATTTGTAATATACCCTCAACCCTTTTTGGGTCTATTTTAATCCTCTTTTCAGATATGACATGACCAAGAATTTTACCTTCTTGGAGACCAAACAATGTCTTTTTGGGATTTAAAGATAGCCCATACCTTCTACATTTCTCAAAGACCTTTCTTAAATGTTTAAGGTGTTCTTCATCAGTTTTGGAATAAACTGTAATGTCATCAAGGTAAATTACAATGAAGTACCCTATTTCTTTTGAGAATGCAATGTCCATGGCTCTTTGAAAGGTGGCACCAACATTCATTAATCCAAAAGGCATTTTCACATACATGAAAGTGCCCCAAGGAGTTGTGAAGGCTGTTTTGAGTTGATCTTCTGGGAGTAACAATACCTGCTTGTATCCTGAAAAGCCATCTAGCAGTGAAATCCTCTTGGAACCAACTACCTTTTGTAGGATGTGTTCCATTTTGGGTAAAGGGTAATTATCTTTTAGTGAGGCTCTGTTTAAGTTCCTGAAATCGATACACAACCTAATTTCTCCTGTCTTTTTCCTTATAGCCACAAGTTTAGATACCCAGTCTGAAAACCTCACAGGGACTATGATTCCAACCTCATACATTTTCTTAATTTCTTTTTATACCAGAGGTAACTGTACGGGGTTTATTCTGCGCAGCTTTTGCCTAAAAGGTTTCTGGTTTTATTTTAATGGAATCTTATGTTGGATGATCTCTGTGTCATAGGCCTTCAAATCTTCATAACTCCAAGAAAAAATATTAACAAACTCTTTAAATAAATCAATGTATTTTAGTTTGATATGTGCTGGCAATGTTTTAGATAATTTGATCATTTAAGGCTTGTCTTTGCTGCCTATATTGAATTCTTCAATATCAGATTCAGTGGGTTCTATTGTTGGTTTCTTTGCCACATAATTAAAATCAAAGAGGTCCTCAAGGGGTGCTAGTCTTCTGGGTATGCCTTTATCTTTGGACTGCAGTACCTCTATGTCTTCTTTATCTGGGTTCATGTATTCTTCTGTTTGATTTTCAAATTCTCTAGTCAGCATGTTTATTTTTGCAATAGGGGATGGCTCTTATTCATCAAGAGGATTTTCATCCATACAAATTTCATCAGACTTAGAGTTTGAATTTGGAAATTCAAACTCATTCTTGGAAAGAAGGAAATCCTCTATTTGTTTATCACCCTCAAAGATCTGCCAATATTTTTCATTATCTGATACTACTGGTCTGCATTTTGTCTGAATAGTGAACTGTTTGTCCTTATGTGATCTCCGATATGAACTAGCAGCACAAGCCAATCCATTGACAAGTATGTTTTGACTTCTAGGGACAAACACAAGCTCATATTATACAAATGTTTTCAACAGATCCATGGCATCATTCCTATATGCCCTTAATCTAGGATGTTTGGCAGTGTATTCTCCATTTATTTGTTTGATGACCAGTTCTGAGTCCCCATGAACAACTATCCTCTTAGCTTCTAGTTTTTTCAATAGATGTAATCCTAAGAGGAGAGCTTCATATTCTGCTATGTTGTTCATGCATTTGAAGTTTAGCTTGAAGGCATGACTCTCAGCATAATTGTTTTCAGTATTGTGCAACCATACCCCAGCTCCTGCATTCCTTTTAGTGCAAGACCCATCAAAGCTCATGCTCCATAAGGGATTGTTTGCAGATTTGTTATCAGTTTCCTCCTTACTGTCATATTGTTTCCTGAGGTCAGCAGGTTGATGGGTAATCTGCACTTTACAGTCTTGGTTCTGATTTTCTAATTCTACAAATTGTTCAAATGTTTCTCCCTTGTTTTCCTCTGTATCCAGAGCTACCATTATGTTTAGGTTTGTGGCCTCTACTCTGCTGTTTGAATTTTTATTCTCTAGCCCTTGCTCATCTGTAAACTCATAATTGTAAATGATAAAAGAGTCTAGGTCTGTATGGACAGAGTAAAGAGGGGAATTTTCTGGTTTCTCTGGGCTGCTTACCATAAATTTCATGTGTGCTTCCCTATGTAGTCTTCTAAGCTGGATGAAAACAGGGATAGTGGCATATGTCATGTCCATTTGCATTATACCCTGCAGATTAGCACCCCATGATCTTGACAACAACATGCCATACTTGGGAGGTACATTAGCCACTACAACATCCATTACCATGCACTTGATTGGGATTTGGGTCAAATTTACGCAGAGATCTTTGATCAGGCCCAAACACTTCACTCTGCTAGAGTCAAAAAAATATAAATCCTTATATGCTCTGGTTATCTCTAGGCCTAATTTTTCCATGATCACTGTTGGCATGAGGTTATCTGAAGCCCTTGAGTCATGCATAGCATTATGTAGGATTTTGTCATGGATATTTAGACTGACATAGAAAGGAGGCACTACTCCTTCCAAAAATTTCCCTTCAATTTTTGGGCCAAACAAGAGAGCTGGTTGATCATCATTCAAGTTAATAGAGTCACTATTTTCTCCTAGGTTTAAAGCTTTCAAAATTTGACATTTATATACATCTTGGGTGACCAACTCAGTGAGAGGGATAGAAATTTTGATTTTGGCAATTTCACTCTCCAGATTGAAAGGAAACTGACTCTTTGAAAGGTTAAGATATGTTTTGTTGGTCACTATTTTATTAGTAAAATCAGCTTGTTAATTCTCATTATGTACATTATTTGAAACTGTTTTTTCAGGGGCACCAGGTAAAATGCTAGTGTTACTGGTTTCTAGTCTTGGTTTATCAATGGTTTGGATGTCTTTGTCCTTGTTTTTGCCATAACTCTCAGCTGCTATTTTTTTGCTTTCAGCAGTCCCTTTAGGAGTCTTTTCAGGTCCTTTCTTAATAGTGATTTCAGAGGTTTTTGGTTTGGGAGTTTCTGTGTTCTTTTTTATTTTGAGATCATATTGTTCTTGAGCCTGCATGATGGCATTCTCGAATCCTAACCTATAGTCTTTAGATTCTAACCCTTCCTCATCCCAATGTGTGTATGAGGTCTGGTTGTCTTCTGTGAAAAAGGTGTGATCTTGGTTATCCACTTCCATCATGTTTATAATAGTTCCCTCTGACTCTTCTATTATTCCCTCATCCTCATCAAGGAAATTTTCTTGGAATGGAGGTATGATTTGTTGGTCAGAATCCCTTTGTCTATTGGGAGGACTGTTTCTCCTAAAGTTTTGGTTCTGGTTTTGAGACTGACTTCTATTCTGATTATTGGCTTGGACAACCATTTTCTCCATCATTCTTTCTAGCCTATCCATGTTTTTGGCTAGATTATCTAATTTGGAATTAGATGTAGAAACTGTGGTGTCTTCCCTATAAGTTACTTTCTTTTCAGCCCTCATCCTGACTCTTTTTGAAATTAAGTTTTCCTCCACACTCACTGCCCCTTTCTGCATATCCTATAATGTGTTATAGTCTCTTTCCCCTAGTTGGTAAGCCATCTCAAGATCGAATCCATAAGGGAACTTCATGAGGGCTAACCCTTGAGGAGTTTTCATGTGGGCTGATAAAGCGTTGTAAATACTATTGTACCTAGCACAATATTCTTGGACCCCTTCTCCCACATTTCTCTTAATGTTCTCATATTCAGACAAGTTTTGGTTAGGGTTATTCCAAACTTCCCACTTGTTCACAAATGATTGATGAAAGGCGGGGAGGTCCTGGATGCTATGTGGAGTTATATTTTTAAACCATTTCCTAACTTCTCCCCCAAGACTTTGAGCGAATAGCTTGAGTTTTATGGTCTCATCAGCTATCTCATTTCTATCACAGTAGTCATTCATTTTGTCTATGTGTTGTGAGGCAGTGATTGAGCCTGTGGCTTCATATAATGGAATAAAGGTCTAATATCCTTGGGGTAAGGCAACTTATTGAGCAGGTAGGACTAGGGGGTCGTACTAGGTTTCCATGGCAGGATTCTGTGGGAGTAAAGGAGTAGTTTGAGCAGCAGGCATATGGATGGAAAAACTGCTGGGACCAACCACAGAGTATTGAGCAGACTTAGGGTGAGAGAGACCCAAGTTATGAATGAGGTGGATATCAGGAGGTGTTGATGGAGGGGTTTCTCTGTCACTAATATGTTGACCACTATGTGGTGGTGAACTTGGAGGTTCAAAGTCTATCTGATCTATACCACTGAATGACTTAGTTCTTGGTAAATTATTTGGTAAATCTAAATCAACTTGAGTATCTGATAGAGTTGCAAGGTTTTCAGGTGCTGAGTTAGCTCTATGAATGGGTCTGACAATAGTTGGATCCCTAGATGTGAGAGACTTCCAAAGAATGCTTTCTGGATTGTCAACTATGTCAGGAGGATTTGGATTAGGGTAAGCTCTGGTATGGATTCTTCTTGAAGCCAGTATGTTAAGTTTTCGGACTCGACGAAGAAATTTGGCCAGGTATAACAATATTTAAGAGGCAAACTATCCTTAAACAAAGAAGCTTAAACCCATGTGTTTCCTTTAGTATGGATGATGTTATGATTAAACTGGTCTCCCAGGGGAGTCTTGTGAAAATAGAGATAATCAGCAGGCCTACTGATCACCAGTGGAGTCTTTTGGTCATTTAGGAACTGTGGAGTCGCCAGGTGGAGGGTTTAAAATGTTTTGAAGCAGGCTACTGTCCACCATCGGCAATCTATACCAAATCGAGGCTAATTGGTCTTCTTTTAGTTCTTAGATATGTTTTAAGGAGTGTTTTAACTCAAATTCCCAGCGGAGTCGCCATTATGTTGGGGTTCTTGTGATTTGGTAGATTTGGCAATGCAAAATGACAAGTAAACATCAAACCACTTTGGATCTTAGGATCTAGCTCTCCTGGATCCAGAGAGGGATCTCTCTATAAAAGTAAAGAAATGTATATCTTTGATGTTCAATTTAAGGTGTTAGGCTAGTTATAGGGCACAAGGGTTTTTTGTTTGTTTGTTTGGTTAAGAAACATGAAAGAAGGGTTCAATGTAAAATAAAGGAATGAGTAGAGAAGGATTTTTGGCAATGGGGAGACAATTCAAAGAGAAGACAAGTCCATTGGGTAATGGAGTCATAAAAGGGTTTACTTGCAATTCAAATATCCAAGGCTTCCAAAGGGCTAGTCATCTAAAACAGAGGATCTCTTAAGATGATAGTATGGGATGAAAAAATAAGGAAATGAATGGGAATGACAAGGAAAACCTTCCAAGGTGACCATTTCGGAGTAAACCAAGGGACAGGGCATACCTTATACCTCTATGATCATAAGTCCTGATGAGGCTAACTCTGAAGACAACAATCCAACAGTCCTCATGACTACATTCAGATAGTAGAAAACACTTAAGTTCAAACACAGATTGAAGTCTAAGATCAGAGAAAGACTTTTAAACTTCTTTGCTTTTGGAATTCAACTCAAAGGGATCTTAGAAGGCTGACTATTGGAAAGGGAACTTAGGGGATAGGGCTAATCACTAAATCTCCTATTCTCCTATTCTTTCAGAAAAACCAAACAAGAACATCTAAGAAACAAACATTAAATTCATACATCAGTAAGTATGGGAAAACCGGCTCTTTGACTGGTTAAATTATATTTGTTACACAGTAATTTGTCATCGTCCCTACCATTCCCCGTCCCGCACAATGGAGGACCCATAATGTGACCTGTGAACACTGTCATGCACTGAAAACATCATCATTGCATCCCTCTGAGTATGAGCTTCATTTCCCCTTGAGACATCTCCTGGCTAACTCTGAAGACAACAATCTAGTAGTCCTCCTAACTACTTTCAGGCAGTAGAAAACACTTAAGTTCGAACACAGAGTGAAGTATAAGATCAGAGAAAGAATTTTAAACTTCCCTTATTTTGGCATTCAACTCAAAGGGATATTTGAAAGGCTAACTATTGGAAAAGGAACCTAGGGGACAGGGCCAACTCTAAATCTCCCTATTTCCTAATTCTTTCAGTTGAAACCAAGCAAGAACATCTAAGAAACAAAATATAAATTCATACATCAATAATCATGCACAAACCAACTTCTATACTGGTTAAATTATGTTGAATTTGTTCTAAGATACATGAATAGTAGAAAAAATAAAGATAAGAAAGTGCAGGAAGCATTAGGGTACTTGCAGCAGTATATCATAAGCTAAAATTACTGTTTCTTATCAGAGAAAATGAAACATGATGTATAACAGAGGGGAAACAATAACAAAGAAAGAACACATCACCATTGATTTAGATCAGGATCCAATGAAGATGCTTTTCATATTAGTAGAGAAAAACCAGTCACTTACATTCTTGTCCAACAACTTGATATCATCCAGAAATCATCTCCCAGCCTATTTACAACTACTACTCATAGAACTCTAACTCAGTTAAACAACTTACAATCAGTGATTTTCCAATAACCAACCAACATTTTCAATGTATTTTACAGGGGTTCTTATAGGAGAATGAGTGATAGTATTGGTAGATAGGATTTAAATGATTCATTGAAAATAGAGGGAGAAATGTCTTCGAAGCCCATTCTGTTTAATATCTTCACATTAACTTTCAATGCCCTTTAGTTGATTCAGAAGTTTTTGTCAGATTCACAATAACTTCAGGTATGTTCCTTTGAAGTACTCTCTAACTGTTGGTACTCTGTTTATACTCTAAGACAAGTAAGGTGAAGATTGTCTTGCAGGTCTTCCATGCCTTCATAACTACTATCCTTGGTAGTTTTAGGAATTTTTTCAGTGTAATAACTGCCAATATGCTTGGAGGAGAATGGAGTAGGTGGTGTGGCCAGTCTTTTCTTGGAGAAAGAACGCTCTGCTGATATGAAATCACTTGATATTTCTTCTTTGAAACACTGATATGACTTGTTTATTTTATGGTCTGAGCTTTATTAAGCTTTCTTCATTGTCCTTAGCTGCGCATTAGACACTTAAGTCTTCAATATCATGCACTGATCCTTTTGATCTTCTTCTGATACTCTTTTGACTTCTGTTGGCCTGTTTGTGTGAATATACAGGTTATAGAGGCGCCAGAGTGTTTATGTCAGGGTTAATAACCCCGATCTTCAATAAAACATGTCATTAAATCTCCTTGGTGGCGTCTTCCTCTGCAATATTTGGCTCTGGGAATGTCTTTCTATGCTACATGTCACCATAACTGTGACTTTGGAGACAGTATAAATACGCAACCCTTTGAAACTTGCAAAAAATGAAAAACACGTTATAAAAACCAGCGGGAGTGGGGATGACTGCTTCAGAGGCTTTTGAGGGTGGTGGATCATTGAGGAAAAAGGTGAATGCAGTAGAAAAATGGGCTGAAAAACCTGGTAGAGCAGCTAACCAGGTGCAGATGGAGGTTTGGGCATGATGGTGAATAGGAGCCGTTGGATTAGGACAATCAACAGTGGGGATTTGTTGATGAAGTCATTTGGGAGATTAGATGGGTGGTAGACGATTGAAAACGTGATATAATGTGGGCTATTCGATCTCATAAATCAACGGCTAGGGAAAAACGCGAAAGGAAATGTTGTGGAGGGCGGCGGTATTATGGAAAACTGGGAATGGTTTTCACACGACGAAATGGGGGGAAGGCGGTATTGCATTTTGGAACGCGATTCCATATACTGGCTGACACGTGTAAAATGAAAACCACCCATATCGCATAATTTTGAAACATTAAAATTTGGGCGCAAAAATTTCACGATATTGGATAGTGACCATCGGATCTCGAGTGTCAGATCAGACAGTGCTGGTTGCACACGATTGGCAGCAATGTGTGCGAGTGGAAGATATGGTGGGGCCCGATAGTGACGTAAGGTTGCTTGTCGTGGGGTGAACGGCGGTTTTCAGTGTGAACTGTTAGACCATATCTGATCAACGATCAATATTGATCTCGAGCTAATGAAAAATAGACGCATGTGGAGACAAGAAGTGATGATATTTTGTGCAATGGCTGTTGATATCGAGGAATGGATGGTTGGATTTCAATTGGTGAAATGATTTGGGACCTGGTGGACGGAAAGATGATTAGCAATGTGATTGGATGTTGTTCATTGGATCGGAAGGGTGATCAATGGTCGAGATTAATCGGTAAGCGCGATGGTGAATGGCTTATGAGTGGAGCGCGATCGAATCTCAGCTGTCAATTCCTATGGATTCGACGGTCGAGATTAGATCAGAAGATTGGAGGAGAAGGGGCTCATCGCATCGGGAATTTGAAGTAAATGGTAACCAAGAAATAGGAAACCCCAATTGCGATTGCGCGATGGGGTTAGCTCCTGGTCATGGCTCCGGGTCACTTGCAGGGAAAGGGGCTTGAGCTAAAGCCAAAAGGGGCTTAAGGCCTTAATGCGAAAATGAAAATTTTTAAGTATTTTAAAGGATTTTTTAGGAATTTGGAGGTTCTGGTAAAGGTGAAGATGGGGTTTTAAACCTTATAAAGGGATTTCTCAAGGCTTAAAGGGAATTTTGAAGGGAATGGAGGAGAATGAAGGGAAAACATAAGGGGGAAAATGAGGAATATGGAGGCCTTTGAAAAGCAACTTTATTTGGTGAATCAGCATGGTTTTAAGAATGGAAACAGCAGTGAAGATGAACCTCCAGGATAGGAAAACCATAAGACTTCAAGGATGATAGATTTTCAAGGGAATTTATCACTTGAAGGCTTGATGACAAATTTAGCCACCTGTTTGCTTTGACAAATTATTATAGGTGGCTAACACATACATGCATAAATGCATACATATATGGATATGTAAATATCAACATAATCATATTCAAAACACAATTACCAGATATCGTAAGGTCTAGATTGAGAGAACTCCCTTTATGTGTGCACCACATGCACAACATCAAGACCAATAGTTTCCAACATAGCCAAGGAATATGACACCTCAAATACATTTACTTTACATTTATGGTTACATTTCTTATGTTTGTACTACCACCGTCCATTTACCACAATGGACCCAACCAATCTCACTGACTGTCATATTATTACCTTTCATTTCCTTTATTCATGCATCAGGATTCATCAAAGTATTTCATTACCTATCAAGTTCCATTCAACTCAACTAGAGCTCCATCAAATTTCCTCTTTCCCAACCAATTCCGAAGACTCTCAAAGAAAATGCAAACCATGAAAATCAATAACAATACAACACCGCAAACAAGGTGGTGTGGCCATACACTATACATAAACATATCCAAAAAGTAAGCACAACAAACCACAAAATACCAAAAGCACAAGACTAGAAGCAAACACCATGAATCAATCCACATGGGTCCCCTAGTACTTCCGAAGGAAAACTCAACATGATGCTTCTCCAAGATTTCATGGTAGTCTCTTGCCATGCAATCCCCTGCATTATATTGCCATAAACACATAATTTTCGATGTATACATAAATTTAAAATATACTAGTGACCTTACCTTGTTGTGCCAAGCACATTTCCTTGTAACTGAACACTTCCATGGCATCTCTCTGTAATGTTCCCAATTAGCCACTTCTACTTGAAACATTATAATTACTCCATTTTTGAAATAAGAAGTAAGAAAGACAATAAAATATATCCCAGTGTAAAAATTGATTGAGGTAGGAGGATAAAATAAATCCTTTTTAGTGTGAAGAGGAGAAAAAGAAAGGAGCTAGCTATAGTTGACCAATTCAATAACGTTGTCACAAGGGAGGGAAAGCTACTAGGGCAGCGCAGTTTTGAAGGAGGAAACTTCTCAAGGAAGCTACACCACCAATGAGTGGGGCCCATAATGGAGAAGCTCATCCAGGATAAGAAGGAAGGGATAGCAGCAAAGGGATTCATTCATTGATACTTCTTGTTTCAGTCTTATGACTAATTGCAAGCTTCAGTTGTTTAGCCGGAGTTGCAGCACTGTTTAGTGCAAGATTTCTCATGCAGGAATTCTATCTTCATCATTGATATAGCTGACTGGAAGCACTACGGAGGAGGTTTTGAGTACAATTCTCATCATATATATTGAGGAAATCCATCCTCTGACCTTGACAGTGCAATCACTTCTAGTGAATGCAATATTTCTGCAGTAGTTGTAGTAGCTGGGGTTGTATCCATCCATTTGTGCTTGTTTCAGAAGAGAGGAGGTGATTTCCACTCTAGGAGATCTATTGAGGAAGGTCTTGAGCCAATTCTTGTATTGTGTGTCCCTTTTTGAGCATATTAGATATTTCTCAATACAGAGTTGTTGGGTACAACATTATTTTCTACAGTGTTGTATCTTGTGTTGTTATTTTGTTGGAAACCCTTGGTGGGGGTTCCTAATGTGTTTGTAAGAGAGGTAAATCCTCTAATTTCTGATTATATAATGAATGAAATTTGTAGATGTATGTTATTACATCCATTGGTGTACTTTTCATAACAATAATAACGCTTTTTCTTCCTCCGGCATTTCTATTTTATGATGTACTGGGGTTATGATGCCCTTTTTCATATTTGAGTTGGAGAGATCTGTTTAATGTAGCTAGAGTTATTTTTTTCTGATTCCATTCCATATTTAAGCTACATACAACCTATTTTAGAGGATCCAAGCCCTGGACTGTGTTATTTTTGCACTAGTTTCCTTATACAACATCCTCATTGGAGATATTGCTGAAATTCCTAAAAATGAATATTACAGTGGTATCAAATCTTTGCTCTTGGCTCAGCTTGTGGGGGGAGATTTATCTTTAGCATGAGACATCTCCAATATTGTGCTTCAAACTCTACAGAAAATTGCAAGAGATCTTAAGGAGATGAGACATGAAAAGTACTCCTTAGGGTTTTTCCATGAGGCAAGCACCAGCACTACAAATGGCATGGGGTATTCAGCTGCATCAAAATGTTCTGCCATGCCTTCATTTCTAACTGAAGGAGATAAGGAGAGCACTCTGGGAGAATATTTTGAAGAATATGAACTCTACTCTCAAAGGTTCAAGGAGCACTTGATTTTTTGGCAGTTTTGCCGGATCAAGGAGGGAAGGAGGGTTAATCCTCTTCCAAAGGAGAAGAGCTTGATGCAGAGATCAGTCCTACAGTTTAGTATGGTATGGTTCTTATTTCCCACATTTTATGGGACACCTAAGTGCACAGCAAAATCTTGGGTGGAGAAGTTGGATGTATACTTCCAGCTCCACAAGGTTTCTGAGATATAAGCCATCAAGATAGCTGCGCTGCACCTAGAAGGGGAAGCTCAAGATTGGTGGTTTCATGGACTTACCACACCTGGGCATCATCATATCACTTCATACTCAGCTTTGACCCAAAATCTAGTGGAGAGGTTTGATCCAAGGGATCTAGAAGCTCACTTTTCCAAGATAACCAAGCCCAAGCAAGAGGGAGATCTTGAGGCTTACATTGCTGAGTATTTACAGATTTTAGTGATGGTATCCAACCTCACTATGAGCAGGAAGTATGCATGTTTGTGAATGTAATGGCTGAACCATTACAAGTGTTGGTCAAATCTACTAAACCAACCACACTCCTTGAAGCTGTGGAGAAAGCTAGAGATCTGCAACACATCTTGCCCAGAGCAAGAACTCTCTTGCAACAAGAGTTTCATTCAGGACCAAGAGAGGAAATCCATGTTCAGGATTTGGAGGAGACATGTGCTATAGGAAGGACACATCATGTCAAGACCTTCTCAAAGAAGGATGCCAGCACTATACAAACCATGGGGGACTTTACTCCAAGAGGGGGAGATATTGCAGCATTGAGAGGAGTTCCAAAGTATCTAACCTTGAGGGTGAGAGGCACCATCATGGGGAAAAGAGTCTCTGTATTGGTAGATAGTGGAGCCACTCATAATTTTATTGATGCAAATCTAGTCCACAGGAGAGGAATTCTTGTAGAGGAGTTTGAGGGATTTTCAGTTTTGGTCCCAAGAGCTATGACCTTGCAATGTGCCAAGTATGTTCCGGAACTAACCATTACTATGGGGAATTATAATGATGCATCAATTATTTGTGGCAGACATTCCGTGAGACCGAGGACCTTGGAGATGGAATGGGCAGGAGGTGAAGATGGCCAGCAACAAAGAATCAAGGGTACAAACACATATCTTCCTCAGATTGTTTCAGCACACAGGATGGAGGAAAATATATGTAAAGGGGATTTTGAGTGGACATTGGAGCTACATATATAAGAGGTGAAGGGTAAGGATTCACCAATACATCCAGATATTCATTCTCTCTTGGACCAATATGCCACAGTATTTGGAGATATCCCACCAAGGAGACCTCCTGATCGAGGGTTTGAACACACCATTGAGTTGGAACAAGGGGTCCAATCAGTAATCACCACTCCTTATAGGCATCCCAAATCTTATAGGGATGAGATTGAGAGAGCTATACAAGAGCTGCTAGCTCTAGGACACATCTGGCCTAGTACTAGTCCTTTTGCTTCCTCAGTGGTTTTGGTAAAGAAGAAAGTTGGCACATTGAGGATGTGCATTGAATATAGAGCCTTGAACAAAAAGACGATGAAGAACAGTTACCCTATACCCAAGATCGATGAGCTCATGGATGAATTGAGGGGATCCAACTACTTCTCCAAGATTGATTTGAGGTCCAGGTATCATCAAATCAAGGGGAGAGAGCAAGACATCCCCAAGACAAAGTTCAGATGTCACTATGGGCATTTTGAGTTTCTGGTAATGCATTTTGGATTAACTAATGCTCCAGAAACTTTCCAATCCTGCATGAACCACATCTTCCATGGTCATTTGAGGAAGATTTTATTGGTCTTCTTTGATGACATTCTCATCTATAGCCACACTTGGGAAGAACACTTACAACATATTGAGACAGTTTTTCATATCCTCAAGGAGCAGCAATTCTATGCCAAGCTCTCCAAATGTGAGTTTGGCCTCACAAAGATGTTGTATTTGGGGCACATCATAGGAGTAGATGGAGTGAGGGTGCATGAGGAGAAGATCCAGGCTATCAAGGATTGGCCTGAACCTAGGAATGTTACATAACTCAGAGGGTTTGTGGGCATATGCACTTATTACCAGAAGTTTGTGAAAGGATTTTCACAATTAGGAGCACCACTCATAGACTTGAAAAAGAAGGGAGCTTTCCATTGGACACTTTTAGCGCAGAGAGCTTTTGATAAGCTCAAAGAGGTAATGAGTAGTTGTCCTGTTTTGGTTTTACCTGAATTTTCTCAACCTTTTGTGCTAGAATGTGATGCATCAGGTGAAGGTATTGGGGCAGTATTTATGCAAGAAGGGCATCCTATAGACTTTGAGAGTAGGAATTTTCTCCCTCATGAGGTTATACCCCATCTATGATAAAGAAATTTTGGCTATCATGCATGCATTGGCCAAATTCCGGCAATACTTGGTGGGAAATAAGTTCAAGGTGAAGATTGGTCACAACAATATTAGATTCTTCCTCAAATAGAGGAAACTTCAGGAGAGACAAAAGAAGTGGGTGAGAAAAATCCAAGCCTATAACTTTGACATAGAATATGTCAAGGGGAAAAACAATATAGTAGCTGATGCACTTTCTAGGAGGCCTACAACACTATCCTTGAGGGGCATGGACACATATTGGAAGGCTCAACTCTTAGTTGAGTACTCCAAATATGACTTTCCATGTGAGATACTTGATGGGGTGGTATCGGATGAGAGATTTAAAGTAATGGATGAGGTTATCTATTACAAGGATCGGATCTACTTGGCTAAGAATTCTAAGCTCAAGGAGAAGATCCTATTGGCCTCACATGATTCACCACTTGTTGGGCATCAAGGTTTCACAAAAACTTACAAATCTACAAGGGAGAGATTCTCATGGAAGGGTCTCAATGAGGATGTGCTCTGACATGTCAGGGAATGCACCACTTGCCAACAGAATAAGGGAGAACACACTTACCCTGCTGGGTTGTTGCAGCCACTACCTATTTCGGATGGGAAGTGGGAAAGTATCTCTATGGACTTCATCACCGGCTTACCGACAGTGTAGGGTAAGGACTGTATCTTTGTTGTTGTTGATATACTAACAAAGTACTCTCATTTCTTTTCCATTTCTGCACATTATACTGCTTCATAGGTAGTTGAGCTCTTCTTCAGAGATGTATTTAGACTCCATGGTCTCCCTAGGACCATAGTGAGTGATCGAGACAGCCGCTTCATGGGTGGCTTTTGGCAAGAACTTTTCCAATTAATGGCGACTGATTTGACTCCAAGTAACAGCTATCACCCCCAAACTGATGGGCAGACCGAGATAGTGAAGAAGTGGATAGAAGGCTACTTGAGGAACTATGTGGTAGGGCAGCAGAGAGCTTGGTTGTGTTGGCTCCACTTAGGGGAGTATTGTTACAACACTACTCACCATATCTCTATTGGCATGACTCCATTCCGAGCCTTATATGGGTATGAGGCACTTTCATTTTCTGATGTTATGTTTGGGGCAAGTAAAGATCCAAGGGAAAGGGATTGGATTCAAGAGAACTAGGACATACTCAGGGCACTCAGAGATAACATTGCTACTACTCAGAACCAGCAGAATATGTATGCAGAACGTGGTCGGATAGAGAGATAGTTTGAGGTAGGATATCTTGTCTACCTACGCCTTTAGCCTTACAAACAGTCCACACTCAAGGTGAAGGGAGCTGAAAATCTCAAACCACGTTTCTATGGGCCATACAACGTGAACAGGTGTATCGGTAAGGTAGCATAGGAGCTAGAGCTTCCTAAGGGGAGCAAGATCCACAACATCTTCCATGTCTCTTGCCTCAAGAAGGCCATTGGGAGGAATGTAGTTTCCAACATGGAGCTTCCTCCTATTGATGATGAGGGCTATTTGATCTTGCAGCCAGAAGCAATCTTAGAAACAAGGGAGAGGCAGTTGAGAAAAAGAGTCATCAAGGAATATCTGATTCGATGGAGGAATCTACCAGATGAGGATGCCACTTGGGAGGGAGAGAAGATCTTGCAGCATCCTTCTTTACTATTGCTTGTGGGCAAGAAAATTTTGAGTGGGGAGGACTGTAATGTTCCCAATTAGGCACTGCTACTTGGAACATTATAATTACTCCATTTTTGAAATAAGAAGTAGGAAAGACAATAAAATCTATCCCAGTGTGAAAAGGGATTGAGGTAGGAGGATAAAAGAAAGCCTCTTTAGTGTGAAGAGGAGAAAAAGCAAGGAGCTAGCTATAGTTTACCAAGTCAACAACGTTATCACAAGGGAGGGAAAACTACTACGGTAGCGTAGTTTTGAAGGAGGAAACTTCTCAAAAAAGATACACCACAGAATGGGGCACAAAATGGAGAAAATCATCTAGGATAAGAAGGAAGGGATAGCAGCAAAGGGATTCATTCATTGATACTTATTGTTTCAGTCTTATGACTAATTGCAAGCTTTAGCTATTTAGCCGGAGTTGCAACACTATTTAGTGCAAGAGTTCTCATGCAAGAATTCTATCTTCAACATTGATATAGTTGATTGGGAGAGCTAAGGAGGAGGTTTTGAGTTCAATTCTCATCATCTATCTTGAGGAGAGACATCCTCTGACCTTGACAGTGCAATCACTTCCAGTGAATGCGTTATTTCTGTAGTAGCTGCAGTAGCTGGGGTTGTATCCATCCATTTGTGCTTGTTTCAGAAGAGGAGGAGGTGATTTCCACTCCAGGAGATCTATTGAGGAAGGTCTTGAGCCAATTCTTGTATTGTGTGTCCCTTTTTGAGCATATCAGATATTTCTCAATACAGATTTGCTAGGTACAACGTTATTTTCTGCAGTGTTGTATCTTATGTTGTTATTTTGCCAGAAACCCTTGCCGGGGGGTCCTAATGTGTTTGTAAGAGAGGTCAATCCTCTCATTTCTGATTATATAATGAATGAAAGCTATAGATGTATGTTATTCCATCCATTTCTATAGTTTTCATAACAATCATAACATTTTTGTTGCCTCTGTAATTTCTGTTTTATGATGTACTGGGGTTGTGATGCCCTTTTGCATATTTGAGTTGGAGAGATCTGTTTAATGTAGCTAGAGCTATTTTTTTCTGATGCCATTCCAAATTTAAGCTACATACAACATATTTTAGAGGACCCAAGCCCTGGACAACGTTATTTTTTCATTGTTTTCCTTATACAGCATCCTTATTGGAGATATTGTTGAAATTCCTAAAAAGGAATATTACACTCTCAAGGGAGTACAGTTCGCTTGACGGATCCAACGATAACTGGAAACTAGTTGTCATACCTATCAAACACATGTTTAGGAACATAACACATATGCACATAATGTCAAAAGATATTAGATTTAATAAGATGTAATGTATGCAAAGAGCTCATTTGTTTGGAGTTAGGGTTTCCACACATAGCCAAAGGAATTCTTACCCAATTCATTCATTTTACCATTTACCTTATTTTAATTGAGTCTTTATTATGTGCTACCATATCACCCAGTTGTTAGTTATATAAGCAATCAACTCACAGTCATCAGTCATAATACATATTTCTAAAACTATCACCTACTTACACTCAATTACATATCAGTTATCTCAACACATATCATGTTAGTAAAACTGTTATAAAACAAGATCATTCCTGTATACAATCTTACAAGCACATACTCATATCATGAAATTAATCAAACATTCAAAAAACTTGCAAGTATACCATGTTAAATAAATCAACTAGATGACATAATAAAACAGTCACACCAAATAGATGACATAATCAAACTCATATCTTGATGTATCTCAGGGGAGGCTATATTGTCTACTAACTCAAACAAAAATAAGGTCATGATATCCATAATAGTAACTAGATAACATGTTCGCCTCATAAGTTCATAAACAATTGTCATTCATGCATAACAATCACATCTGCACATCCAGTCCAAATTAGTACGACACAATTTCCCAAATACGTTGCCTCATACCTCAATATTGTAACCATGACCATTTTCATAGGCCAATCTAGATTATCACAATACATATAACATCGATATATTGATGCAATAACCCTAATCATCAAGTTAACTAATGTATATTAACAATAACAAGTTACATATAACATACTCATCAATGACATATAAGATACTTGTGGAGTCAAATAACATAAACAACGAAAAAAATGCATATAAAAACAAGTTACTATCATTCACGACTATTCGAAATACGTGAAAATGACCACACTGATTCACTAGCATCTACCATGAATGTAACCACACAAAAAATAAAAGGAAAAGTATATAAGAAACCATAATTCATATAACAATCCATTAAATAACATACATGCATGTCATACATACAATACCTATATGACGATACACTCTTACCCCGAGGTCTAGTGTTATAACTTCATTCTGATGATTTTCATCTCCTGCTCTATCTCAACCAACAAATCAACATCATAACATACCAACAACATCATGATGACCTAAAATGCCTACAATGACCTCATGGACAACAAATATAACCATGGAAATGCATGCATAACAACATATAGACACTGACATGCATAAAAAATGCATAACTGACATGTGTTCAGGACAACCCATCCAAACAACAACATCATCAACTTCCACATGGAAACACAACTATAACAATGACCACGCCATGCATATGTAACAAGAACATAGACCGCAAGCATAAGGAACACATACATAATCGACATGGATGCATGACCAACACACACCGCCCATCTAGTCTAAGGGGTGAACAATGCTCTGATACCACTCTGTCACAGCCTGCTCCCACATCTACCCAAGTAGCTGACCAACAGGGTTAAAAATGTGACAAAGAGTTACTATGATCTGATTTGACCTCCTAGGTTACCTTAAGGAAGTGGAATTTATGGAAACACATCAAATAAACCTTCCACATCAACAACAGAACCTCCAGGAGCCCACCCAACCACTCAGGTATCCAGCCCCTCGGTCCCACTGGGGGTTTAGACCTTCAAACCCTCGAATTATCCCATAGTATGGGAATGGGTTCATTTTCGAGGCTCTGGATGCTCCCACAACATAGGCATGCATGCATCCAAAGATTATTTTCCTCTAACATGTGTCAGCGTCCCTGAGACTTGAGCCACTTTTTTCAGGCATAGAGCCTAGGTCACTACCCATAACTCAATGAAAAGTCCATTAATGAAATAAAACAACAAAATAATGATGCACAAGCAAAAACTTGAACAAGGAATTGATTGGACTCCTGCTAGCCATGACAATTATTTCGTCAAACATGTCACAAATATGAAATCTACAAGTTTAAACAACAAATATGAGCATAGGGGTCTCATACTTATCTTAGAATCACTAAGAAGCATTGTTCCCTTACATCATTAACTGCATTATCATCTATTAGGTCATAGATACATTGTTTATTCATTTACAAATAAAAACATGATGAGAGCCATACATAATCATTGCCAAAATGTATGCTTCTAACTAGCACAATAACAACAGAAATACCAAGGATAAATCAACCATAGAATCCACATATAAACTAGTACATTTACACATAAAATTCCAAGAAATGAACTTCTTATTAGTGAATGTAAAATCCAAACTGGCATGGGACTACCCCATTCCACCCGACCATATATTTGCTAAGCCAAATCTCTCTTATACCAATCACCCCTACACCATATTCCAAACATGAATGTGGGACTCATAACCAAAAAAAAAAACCAAATAAGCATGGGCGCTACCAGAGTTATCCACCTACATCGTGATGAATTTTACTGCCTTCTAGTCTCTTAGGGTTTACCATAATACACAGTCTGATCCAAGGATCACTAGGCCCTACACTCAGACCCACTTTCAAGGATTTACTGTGTTATGAAAAAATTGGACCTGATAGGCTGTTAATCAAATCAATCTCATGTAACTGTTTCGAACCAATATTTTGATTGAGGCTTAGCCTCCTCAACCTGAGAGGGCTCTCTCAAGGGTTAATGATTTTTGATCAAATATAGATGGCTAACTCTATGTGGGGTAATAATTAGATAGATGATAAATTTAGGTTGAAAATCACATCAGCAAGTACACATTTGGATTATGGAGTCAAAATAGTTTTAGTAAACCAATAAATCTAATTAACATGGAAGTTGAGGAATATGAGAGTTTTAGTCAAGAGATACACATGTGAAACTGTAAAAAACATAGTCAGTTCATCTATATAGGAAGTTAGAGCATCAAAGATGAATTCTGAGTAACATAGACAAACTCCACTGTAATGGGATAATTGAGAGATGCAAATAAATAATAACACACTAAAACTCCTTATGAATCTCAAGTTGGTTAATTAGAAATATCTTGTATTAGTTGAAAACCAGTCAATTACAATAAACATAGTCTTTTGCCAAAAAATGTCCAACCCTTGTACATTCGACTTCTTGGTCATTTATAGACCATTTACAACATGAGATAATCTTATCTTGTGCTAGATACATCGAATTCTTGACTCTTGACAACTTTCATAACCATATGGCATGGTATTTATTACAAAAAGACAACTAATCTACTAAACAGTCCTATTACAAATAGGATTCAAACTCCTTATCTCTATGCATAATAACCTTATCTAAACTAAATTACATCATTTTCCAAGTGTATTCACACATGGTCGAATGTAATATCCCAAATCTGGAATGGCTAGCAATCCATGGCAGGAAAACGCATTTTCCAGAAATGAAGGAAATAGGATTCGATACCAAGACCTGGATCCCTTAGACCAATGTGTCTAAGACCAAAATCCAAGATTTTGGACCCAAGGAATCCTTCTAGGGTATTGATACAAGCCTCCCACACCTAGTTCCCTTCAGAAACTCCCTAGTGAAAGGGCTGCAACAATGCACGCACAAGACTTGGAGCATCAGCGTTATACAAACACACCAATAGAACAAAAGTGACATTTATATCATGGAAATGTGAATGAAATCCGTAGCCTTCTCGTTAAATAATAGCAACAACAATGAATATAAGATCATGAGGGAAATTTTACTCAAGACAAGCAAAACCCTGCCTCAAAATACTGTTGCACAAGGGTGCCTAAGCTAGGACTACGTTGTTATGTGAAGACATTGCAACATGTATAATGGAAATATAATTATATATCAATGGTAGCTCAATAAATGAGGGGGAGCAAGCTCTCAACCCCTGAAAACAATAGTACAAAAATCCTTAGAAGGATTGGCTACAATACATATACAAAATGGGAAAATACAATAATGTCGGAGTTGCTGGGTAGCAGCAGCAACTTATAAAAAAAATAGAAGGAGATGGCTGGATATGATCTACAATCTGAAATAGCCTCCTCCAATGGATCTATCTAGTGAAATTCTGAGCCCTTCACCTAATATTTCCCCTCCAATCAATCTTGCAGTCCCTCACTGTAAATACACCATGAGAATAACGCAGTCTAGGAGAGATACTGCGCTGTAGGTGAGCTGGAAAGTGTGGGCCTAATACCAAGATCTGAAAATATGCCCAAGAAAAATCCTCAACGATCTCCCAAAGAAATCGAGATCCCCTCCTCTGAAAATCAATCTCCGGAGTGGTGTTGTGGAATCCTCCCCTGCAACACCCAGCAACACAACCAAGCCACAAATGGAGACTGCACTGTAGCTAAATGAAATTCTTTGGCCTAAAGCCTGGATATGGGTATAATGAAGTAAAATCCCTCAAGAGGTATCTCAATAAGGGGAGTAAATCCTAATCAGGAATTCCCTCGGCAACTCTGCTAAACAGCAAGGAGATGCTCCAAGTCTAGACAGACTTGAAAATCTATAATCCATAACATGAGAAACAATGGTTGCCTTGCCCTCCTCTTATACAATTGTGAGCTCCCTATCCATGGGTCCCACTCATTAGGGTTTTCCTTCTCAAGGAATCTTCCCTCCTCTTCCTCTGCGCTATCCCACAATGTGCTTTCCACCTCATACCACTGCGTTGTTTGACTTGGCCAAACTTGACCTAGTCATCCTACAAAAGTCCCTTTTCACACATGGAGGTGAGAAATCAAACTCCAAAAGTGATCCTCCTTCATGATAAAAGGATTTTTATTCCCTATAGATAAAATGAATGGGTATCCTACCCATTTTATTCATCTCCTAAGTGAAAATGTCAAAAATTAATAGTCCACAAAATTTGGAATATTACAGTCCTCCCCTCTCAAAGATTGCTTGTCCTAAAGAAAGTACAAGGATAGACTGATTTATTTCCCCTTAATTTACCTGTAGCATCCATGCATGATGAAATTCTCCAAAAATAGGATGCCATATCATCAATCGAGTGTCCAAGTTCTCCCTCCAACATATGCAATCTAGCTTTTGGTGAACATCCCCAAATAGCTATCATGTAAAAACAAATATCCATGAAGGAACCAATGGGCTGTCTAAGGGCCTCCTTGAGGCATGAGATTTGATATATAATGGGACTCATCATCCCCATATGAATCTCCCATCCCCAAGAAATCATCCATACAACATACGCTACCTCCCAACATGGCAACTCATAGAAATATCCCTCCACCTTGAGCTCCGGAAATGAAGGTGGGCTGAAAATCTGAATATGGAAAGCCTCATAGCTTGCCCCATGCTATCCTCCTCTCCACTTATGATAAGTGTAGAGTGTGTGCTGATCATGGGCTGCAAAAGTATTTCCCTCAAGTGGAAAAATGAAGAGCAACCCTCTAAGGATTTCTCCTCCATCAATGATAATATGGCTGGCCCAAGACATTTTATCCATGATGAGTAGGACATGATCATCATAGAATACCCCAATGACATGTTTGCTGTAGGTTATACCATTTGCAGCAAGGTACAAACAATTTCTTATAGGGTTACAATGCAACCTCATCCACTGTAGCTGCAAAAAATAACATTGTAGGCATTGTATAGAAAATATCACCCCTACTACTGAATAGTAAATAGATGAGTGAAGTAGCAATACACAATCAAATACGTGCCCATATACATGCAATGGATGGATTTTACATCAACCTCATGGCCCACCTCAAAAGAAGTAAAATAGGTGGCTATGGTGGCCATGTCTCCCTTGATGTTCCTACTAGAACATGCAATGCATAAACTATGGGGATCATCTCCCCTCAAAGACACATTCAACTCATGTGTCAATTCACCAATCATGCTCCCAATAATAATATGGACAATATCATCAAATGGGAACATGCTCATAAAAAAAATAGAGGATGTACTGATGGTTTTACATGATGCTTGATGGCACCAACAGTCTCCCAAGTAGCAACATCACAGTTTTTCAAAATGTTGCTTCAGAATTTTACAGGGAAAAATGTTTCTTAATACATGGTCAAGTACATGAGTTTTTTGAATATGCATGTAATGATAAAACCTTTGCCCAAGGCCACATAAAATATGGCTATCTCCATCATATGGTTTGGCCCAACTTTGCTCATGGAGCAACATGAAAAATCTACCCCTTTGAGGAGCCATGCACTGCAACATAATGATAAGAGTATGTAAATCAGAAAATGTAAACACAAGGCTCTTACCATAAGCTAGAAGTAAGATGATATATGGATCCATGTATGTGACCCTTCTCCCAAGTGTCACCGCTATGAGCTCATGCAAAAATGCTCTTGTCCATGCCAATATTTATCTCTTGACATGCTCCTTGTCAAGGAAACCTCTGGTGATGCTGCTACAACTATGAAGCTTCTCCCAATATGGAAGTGCCTCCTGATCAGTCCAAGCCAAAGATTAATCCCTTTGCACTATGCCCTCCTCTACTCTTGCAACACCATACATCATATGAGAGCAAATCTGCTTGTGCTCTCTCTAAGACAATTCAAGCAATCCAAGTGCTTGCTACCTCCTCATGCTCACATCATGTAACTCATGTGATGAAGGTATCATGACTAATATATATACCATATCAGCTCCATGTATCCCTACTCTCTACTGCTTAATTATGTAAACATCCTACCACCTCTTCTCTACCCCCATTCTCCTAGAAAAAGGGTGCACCAAGTGATGGCCAAACTCCTTCAAGAGGAGCCAACGTAGCCAAGCCTCTTGCTGCCCGGTATCATATATTTTCAAGTGGAAAATCAGCCTCCTCCTCCTCATCCACACCCACTCAGCTCCTTGTGGATGTCTTCTCCTTCTTCCTCCTTTGGTACTCCTCCCATGATGGCTACCATTCTACCCAGCCATATCTTCCCCTCTACATTTCATGGAAAGTTGAAATGCAACTCCTTGGAGACCTCATAGAGAAGTTCTCTCACCCATGATTATGTTGGATCCATGAGGACTCAATTGTGATGGAGGTAACATCTCCTCTCCTTGCATGTTTAATAGCACTGCTAATTCCTCCAATGGTTTAGCAGTTGTTTCATCCTCCGGTTCAAAATTTGTTCCATTGTTTTTCATGGGGGTGTCATGGTTCACTCCATCCTCCAAAAGTTCACACTCCAACCTCAATGGCTGAATGCAACTCAACCAAGATGTATGAGGATGAGGGTTCATCTCCTCCTTGAACCCTTTTCACAGCATAGTGCAATCATGGTGCTCTAGAATACCCAGGTATGTAGATTCTTGGACCTCTATATGTGAGTTTCCACATTCCCTTAAATTATTTGCTGAAATGAAAAGTGGAAATTCATTCATACCTTGGTGGAACTTGGGGTTTTCTTCTTGTATGGCTGCATTATTTGTCTCCTCCAATTCAATGGCTACCTCCTCCATAGATGTAAAAGGCTTCCCTCCCAAAGCTGTGACAATGTTGGTGCAATTCTCCTCCCATGGTTATATGAAGACACTGCAACATGTATAATGGAAATATAATGATATATCAATGGTAGCTCAATAAATGACAACCCCTGAAAACAATAGTACAACAATCCTTAGAAGGATTCGCTACAATACATGTACAAAATGGGAAAATACAATAATGCTAGAGTTGTTGGGTAGCAACAGCAACTCATAAACAAAATAGAAGGAGATGGCTGAATATTATATACAATTTGAAATAGCCTCCTCCAATGGACCTCTCAAGTGAAAGGCTAATCCTTTCACCAAATATTTCCCCTCCAATCAAACTTGCAGTCCCTCACTGCAAAAACACCAAGAGAATAACGTAGTCTAGGAGAGATACTATGTTGTAGGTGAGCTGGAAAATATTGGCCTGATGCCAAGATCTGCAAATCTACCCAAGAACACTCCTAAATTATCTCCCAATGAAATGGATATCCCCTCCTCCGAAAATCTATCTCTGTAGTGGTGTTGTGGAATCCTCCCCTACAACACCCAGCAACACAACCCAGCGACAAATGGAGACTGTGTTGTAGCTAAATGAAATTCTTTGGCCTCAACCTTGGATATGGGGATAATGAAGTATAATCCCTCAAGAGGTATCTCAAGAAGGGGAGGAAATCCTAAGCAGGAATTCCCTCGACAACTCTGCTAAACAGCAAGGAGATGCTCCAAGTCTAGACAGACTTGAAAATATATAATCCATAACATGAGAAACAATGGTTTCCTTGCCCTCCTCTTATACAATTGTGAGCTCCCTCTCCATGGGTCCCACTCCTTAGGGTTTTCCTTCTCAAGGAATATTCCCTACTCTTCCTCTGCGCTGTCCCAAAATGTTCTTTCCACCTCATACCACTGCTCTATTTGACTTGGTCAAACTTGACCTATTCATCCTGCAAAAGTCACTTTTCACACATGGAGGTGTGAAATCAAACTCCAAAGTGATCCTCCTTCATGATAAGAGGATTTCTATTCCCTATAGATAAAATGAATGGATCTCCTACCCATTTTATTCATATCCTAAGTGAAAATGTCAAAAATTGATATTCCACAAAATTTGGAATATTACATCGAATCTGGATGATACGCTTCAAATATTTATGACCATAATGCTGACCTCCATCAAAGTAGGCAACAGTCCCCTGTTTTCTAGGCATAGGGTCCCTTGCACTCTTGAAACATTTTGACCATCATGAACTCATTATTTCGAGGTCCTTTGCTGTTAGAAATTGAAGAAACACTTGCCAAAAATCCTCCCTAAGCTCCAGCAGTCCAAAACCATCTTCAAACTGTTCAAATGAGTTGTAATAGACTGCACTACGAAAATAACACAGTTTCATAGCGCCTTTCGTAGCGCTGCTCCTTTACCCTTTTTTCTTCAAAATATTGACCTCTTTCCTCCAAAACTAACTTAATTATCTTTAAATACATCCTCCTCAGCATTTTCGGTTCTTGATTCATGTTTTTACCCCTCAAAATTTGATGAAATCTCAAAATAAAACTAATTCCATCATATCAAAAAGCCATATGAACTAAAAACATAGTCATTTCAGCCTTCATGAGGTCCCTTCTTCATATTCACTTGATTTAGCTTTTGACTCTTCAATGATTGTCATTTTAACACCTTTGTTCTTTAACTAATCCTCAATCAATTTCAACTACTACTCCAAGTCCTCCACTTGATGTTTAAGTCTCTTGTTATTAGCTCTCAAGTGAGTATTTATTACTCTGACATATTTGGCTTCCTTTATTACTGGGATTGTCCATGAGAAAAACTGCTCTGTACTGCTTGGAGTTTCAGAAATAGAACCAGTTTTACCTTCCCACAGTGCCTTCATTCTTTTAAACTCTATTTTCTCAACACTGCTTTCTATCCCTCTTTCTCATCACAACAATTTCTTGGTTTACTAACCTCAATTTCTCCTCAAGAGGTTTAAACTCTGTCATTTCTTATTTTCCCTTCTTTGTTCTGCTGGTTGATTTACTGTAGGTGATGAGAGATCAACCACTTATTCAGGGGCTTTAGTTGTCTCAATAGTTTCTTGAACTTCCTTGCTTCCTTCCTTAAGTTTCTTAGCATGCCTAGTTATAGGTTTTCTTGCTTGAAAGATGAAAACTGAATTTTCACCCTGAAACTCAAGCTTCTTTGCAGACTTAGCATTTTTTGTTTATGCTCATCTTCTCCAATGAACTCAGCTTGAACAATGGGTGTCTCCTCTATGTCAATAGCATGCAGGATGTCATTTAAATTTTCCTTTATTACTGGGTTGTCATTTGTAGCTGTAGCAACTGTCTTTCCTTTTAATGCCACTGCTTGGCTTCTTGTTACTCTTTTGATTTCCTGCTTGCTGACAACTTGTTTCTGTTTTTCCTCTTTGACAATATTTGACCTCTGTTTTGCAGATGATGGAGTTGGTGTATCAAGCACTTGTGTCTGCTCTGTCATTTTCTCAACTTATTTTCTTGGCTTCAGTTTTGCAAATTCCTTTGGCTTTGCAACCATAGGTTGACTAGACTCTGCTACTGGTGGTGATGGAGTTCCTTTAGTTTTAGGGTTTCTAGCAGGAGTTAGGGTTTCCAACTCAAAACCATTTATAAACAAAAAGGATGACCAATCCCTGACTATCTTCTGAAGCTCGTTCAAAATCAATAAATTCATCAAACCATGATGAAACAAAGATGTTTCACAACCTTCAGATTTGGCTTGTACTTTATCAGCCATTTTTGCAATACTCCTATGCATATAAAAGGGAAAATCAAGTGAAATATTACCAGTGAAATGCAAAAGCAGCTTGAAATGATATGTGTAAACCTTATGACATCTTCCTTCACATGTAAAATATCTCTGAATGTTGAGCAGCAGCTTGAAATGATATGTGTAAACCTTATGATGTCTACCTTCACATGTAAAATATCTCTGAATGTTGAGAAGAAGCTTTGCATAAGTGTATTTTATTCAACTTCTAGGGATAACGTTATTGGGGTCCATATCTGCATACTCAGGTTTCATAAACTCTTTACATTTCTCCATATCAAATTTGAAACCTTTAAACCAAGTTTCTTGACCTCTTGGTATCTCTATCACAGCAGCAATAATCTCTGGTGAAATTGACACACTTAGAATCCAAACCTTGGTAGTTGCTCCATTGAAGTTCAAGGCAAATACTTTGGAAACATGTGTGTGGCAACCCTGCAACTTTTCACAAAAATGAAGACTACCTACTCTTCTAAACACCTCTATCATTGTTGGGTCTTCAATTATGGCCTTTATATCTTCAAGCTCATGTCTCAAGTAGTTTCCCTCTCTGTGGAATTTCTTTTCCTCTGCCATGCTTCACAGAAAGTTTGTCAGCCTCGCTTGATAAATTGAATCAGCCTTGCTTGAATATTTGAAACAAAAACCTCACTTGATTAGTTTATATTAGCCTTGCTTGATTAAGATGTAGAAAAAATTGTATGGAACAACCACATGTTTGGCTTGACACTTTAGAGCTTAGACACTCGAATGGAGGAAAAGGAAATGAGAATGACCAATTAGGCAAGATTTTGAATTTAAAATGTCATCTCATAACTGAATGATGCCTCATTCATACCTTATCATGACCATGATGACTGCAACATGGGTAAGTACACTGAATCTCATCATTAACTAACTCATCATACCACTAACCTACCATTTCCCAACAGATTCTGACATATTTCAGCTCAAATGACAAGACAATTTAGAAACCATGCTTTCGTAGCACCAATAGTGTATTTTTCCTTGTTTGTGCTACGAAAATATTAGCACTTTCATAGCACAAATCAACTTTTTTGAACTATTGGCACTATGAAAACGAGGCTTCTTGGCTAATTGCACAGTTTTGACTCGAAACTTTAGGAAATGACCCACAAATGGAAATTATGGATAGTTGACAATGAACAAACCTTAAAAAAGACTTTAATTGAACTTAAGGATGGGATTTGAACCTATGAAAATCTAACCTACCCTTGATCAAATCCTAAATTGACTTCTAAACCCAATTTTGAATCATGACCAAAAAAAAAATTAACACAATGATGTTTTGAAAAAAAAATTGGGTGATAACAGTGCCTCCACTTGCGATAGTGTGCGCCTACGGTACACTAAGAACTAGTAGTTCCAGTGCTGCTATCAATTTTCTTGACCAAATAGAAAAACTTTGAAATTTCCAAGATTTCTCCTCAAGCTCTAATGGCCTTCACTTGAGGCTCAAGCTTGTTGATTTAGCTTGTCATTATTAGCAGAAAAACTCATAAAATGGAATATGTACACTGACATGAATGATCAATCGTATTTTTAGGAAGAGTAATGCTTTAAAAACCTGCCATTAACAGGTCCTCTAGCATATGATTTTCCATCCATCTCCTGCAGTATGTAAGTATTGTTTCAATGGAAATTAGCTATCTTGAAAGGACCTTTCCATAAGTTCTCAAACTTACCATGTTTACCTTTCTCTCCAATTCTGGGCTCCCATTTTAGCACTTCTTCCTGAATTTGAAAACTTTCCTCCTTGATCTTCCTATCAAATGTCATCTTGATTTTGTTTTGAGATTGTTGATTGTTGTTATAAACTTCATTCCTATTCTCCTGCAGAGCTATTAGCTGATTGATTCTCCTCTAGACTGCATTTGGTTCCTCTCCTAACCCTTGAATTAGCTTCATAACATGTACCCCTAGAGATGTAGGAAAAATGGCCTCACCCCCATATACCAATTCATATGATGAGGTTTCAATTGACCTTTTTTTGCATATCCTATCATCCCATAAGGCATACTTCAGCTTCAAATGCCAAGCCTTCTTATTCTCCTACAACACCTTTTTGATGATCCGCACAATGCTCTTGTTAGAAGATTCAGCAAGACCATTCCCTTGCAGATAGTATGCAGTAGAATGCCCAAGAGTAATATGATACTGATGACAGAAATTGATCAGCTTCTTAGACTTAAATTCCTATGCATTATCAGTTATAATCTTCATGGGGCAACCAAACCTAGACAAGATATTATTTTCTAAAAAATAAATAATAACAGAATCATTTGCTTGCCTAATTGGGATTGCTTCAATCCATTTGGTGAAGTAATCAGTCACTGTGAGAATCCAGCGATGCTGACCTGATGATGATGGATGAATCTCTCCAATAAAATCTAGCCCCCATTGCTAAAATGGTTCTTCCACATAGATAGGCATTAAAGGTAAAGGTACAAGCTTCTTCTTACCCTAAAAAATCTGGCATTCATGGCAGGCAACAATATTTTTGTAGACATCCTTAAAAATTGTAGGCCAATAATACCCTGCTCTAAGAATCTTGTTCACTGTGGCTTTCCAATAATGGTGACCTCCACAATCTCCTTTATGGAAATCCTCAATTACTTTATCAGCCTCCTCTTCCAGCAAACAATTCAGCAAAATTCCACTAGTATCCTTCCAAAATAGATTTCTGTCAAAAATAAACTATCTCAAGGATTTTAGCTTTACAAACCTTGCCTTAGAATTTTTTAGATCAGCAGGTGCTTTATGATGTTGTAGGACAAAAACAACCTCCTTGTACCAATCTGAAGTGATGTATTTCTCTTCAATAGGGACTAGTTCTTCTTCCTCATCTGAAATTTCTGATATTTCTGCAATTACGTTTATGTCAAGACTGTCAAAGTTTGACTGTGCCATCAACTTTGCTAAGCCTTTCCCTTTGACAAATTTTGTTGGCTTGATATCTATATCATACTCTATCAATTTAGCAATCCATTTTCCCCTCTTACCGTCAGGATCGGCTTGAGTGAGGATGTCTTTCACAACAGTATTAGGAACAAAAGCCACGATATGAGAATGCAAAATATAAATTCTGAAATATTTGATAGCCTTCACCAAGGCATAGGCTTTCTTCTCTAAGATATTATACTTTAGCTCATAGTTAGCTAATGTCCTACTAAAGAAGGAAATAGGCTTCTCAATACCTTGTCGTCCCTTTTGTAGAAAAACTCCAGCAATAATATTCTCTGATGCAAAAGTAAAAAACAGAAATTATTTTCAGAAATGAGGACTGATCAATACCGGTGCTTGGGTAAGTGCCCTTTTGATCTCTTCAAATGAGTGTTTTTCTTCTGCTATCCACTTAATGTCAACTCCCTTCTTTAGCATCCTTTTTATGTCCTTCACAATCTCAGAAAAATTAGGAATAAATCGCCTCACAAAATTTACCTTTCCAAGGAAAGATTGAATCTCCTTCCTGCTTCTTGGAAAATCCACCTTCTGAACTGCATTGACCCTGTTTGCATCAATCTTAATCCCATATTTAGAAATTATGTGTCTAAGAAATTTACCTAAAGTTAAAGAAAAAATACTTTTGGTAGGATTTAGAGAGATGTCAAACCTTCTGCACTTCAGCATAATTCTTTCTAGGTGCTTCAAGTAATCTTCTTCCCTCCTTGAGAAGACTGTTATGTCATCAAGATAAAAAACCACCATCTTGTCAATTTTTTCAGAAAAAGCAATGTCCATTGCCCTCTGAAAAGTAGCTCTTGCATTCATGATACCAAATGGATATTTTGCAAAATTTGGTCCATCTTCGGGAGATGATAATTGTCCTTCAGAGAGGCTTTATTCAAATTTCTCAAGTCAAAACATATTCTGATTTCTCCACTCTTTTTCCTAACTAGAACCAATTTTGCGAGCCAATTTGAAAATATGATTGGGACAATCATTTTGGCATCATAGAGTTTTTTGACCTCCTTCTGAATCAATGGCATGAGAAGTGGATTAACCCTCCTTAAATTCTACTTGAAAGGCTTTTCATTTTATTTTATGGGAATAGTATGTTGAATAATAGTGGGATCATATTCTTTCAAATTAGCATAATTCCAAGAAAACACATCTATGAATCTCTTCATCATTTCAATATACTTAAAATTCATATCAGCTAAAAGAAACTTTGAAAGTTTGATCATTTTGGGCATAGCTATTGTACCAAGGTTACAACTGTCAAGTTCTTCATCATCATCTTGTATTTTAGGGGATTTAAAAACATCATTTTGATCAAAAAAAATTTTAGGATGTATGAGTCCCTTTAGTATGGAATTTTTCTTTAGTTTCAAAACTTCAAAATTTCCTTTAGACTCAGCAAGCATATTTTGCTGATCTACTTGTATATTTTCAAACTCTTCTTTCATCTCAATAAATTTCTTCACTTGTTGATCATCCTCAAAAAATTTCCAATGAGTAATATTATCAGAGGTAGCTGGTCTATGGCAAATCTCAACCTCATATTTTTCTATGGAATGCATAGGAATAATGAAAAGAATTGCAGAGATAGCAAGGGAATCAGCAATGGAGTTTTGTTCTCTAGTTTTTACCATGAATGAATAAGCTTGAAAGTTTTCCAACATGTCTAAAACCAAGTTCCTATATGCCCTCATCCTTATATATTTTTTTTGATAAAAACCTTCAACTTGTTTAATGACTAATTCTGAATCTCCAAAAATAGAAATGTTTTGAGCATTCATTCTTTTCAAAACCTCTAAGCCCAAAATCAAGGATTCATACTCAGCCATGTTATTCGTGTAATCAAAGTTCAATTTATAGGAAAAGAACTTACTCTCATCACTTGAACTTGTGATCCAAATCGCTCCTCCTTCTCCTTCTCTACCCGCTGATCCATCAAAATGCAATGACCACCAACCTTCCACCTTCTTATCACTGACTTGATGATCTTTTGTTTGCTGATTTTCAGACTGTTGAATTTCAAAACTCTGATTTTCTGCTTTCTTCACCTCTTCTTCTTCATTAGTCAACTCATTGAAAATAACAGCAAAACCAAGTTTAGTATCTAGAGCATAAATTGGAAAATTTTGGGGTTTTTCTTTACTACTCACCATGTAGGCGATTCTTGTCTCTCGATACAGTCTTCTTTGCTCACCAAAAATAGGAATGGTGGCATAAGTAAGGTCCATCTGCATTGTACCTTTGATTTTCGCTTCCCATGACCTTGATAATAGCATACCAAACTTTGGTGGAATGTCTACTGCCACGATTTCCATGACCACAGTCTTAGCAGGAACTTGCATTAGACCAACAACAATATCCTTAATTAAACCAATGCATTGAACTCTTTTCGAATCGAAAGAAAACAAGTATTTATATGGCCTAGTTATTTCTAACCCCATTATTTCAATGATCACTTTGGGCATAAGATTGTGAGAGGCTCCTAAATCCAACATATCATTATGCAATGTCATGTCATGAATGCTAAGGCTTACATAAAAAGGAGGCACCTCCTCATTCTGTTCATCTTCTAGTCTTGGACCCAAGTATATGGTTGGAATATTCTCTAGTACATTCAAGATATCAGTAGCCCCTGGTTATGAATTCAACATTTTAACAATCCTACTTCTATATTCATTTACCTTGAGAATATCACCAAAAGGGACTGATATTTTAATCTTAGAAATTTCATTCTCAAGGCTGAAAACAGAAACAGATTTTTTAGCTTCTTTGATAGGAGGAAGGGCTAGTGTGTCTTTATTACCTTCAGTGACCTTAGGAGCATCTTTCTTGCCATCAGCAACCTTAGGTGTATCTTTCTTAGGTTGTATTTTGTTTGCAATGATAGGCACATTTCTATTTCTGAGATTGTATTGTTTTTGCTTCTCAAAAATAGCATGTTGATACCTCTTTAGATAATATGATGTTTCCTCTCAATGATTACTTTGTTCTGATTGATCATGTTCTTCTTTAGTCAAGAAAATTCTAGACATGTCTTCATCTAAACAGTGAATAGACTCTTCAGGAATTTCAGGATCATCTTCTTCATCAGCCAAGTTCTATTGGAAAGGAGTTCTCACTAGAGGATCAGGTTGTTGATTTTTTTTTCCCTTTGTCTTTGCTAGTTCTAAGGTCTCATGAACTGAGGGTTTCTAAATTGAGGTTCATGTTGTGCAGGAGGAGCAGAGGTATTCCCAAGGACCAACCTATCCATCAAATTTTCCATTGTTTTCATCATTGAATCCAGCTTATCCTGAGAGGTAGAGGAGGAAGGCTTATCTTATTCTTTGAACTTATTCTTACCCATTTTTGACTTTTTAGCTATTATAAAATTAACCTCCACCTTCACTGCATCATTTTTCATTTCAGCAAGTGAAGGGGATTCCCTTTCTCTCAACAGTATATAAATCTCATAGTCAAAATCTTCATCATATATCATATGATCTAAGGCTTGTGGCGGTTTCAAATGGGTAGGAATAGAGTGATACACCTTGTTAAACCTTTTTGAAAAGTTTTTAATAGATTCATTAGCAACTCTCTTCAAAGTGCTATACTCGGTGAGAGCTTGTACTGGATTAGTTCTATTTCCCCATTTTATCATAAAATAATCTTCAAACTCATTCCACTTATGAATACTTCCAGGAGTAAGGGCTTTGTTAGTCATCATTAATTTTCACCAATTTAGATGACTAAATTCTTTGTATAGGTTTTCTAGAAACAAGATTCAAGGAATCTTGTTTCTTCTAGAAATCCCCTCAAACAGAAATTTTCACCTATCCCTCCTCTCTTGTCTGCAGTGGTCAATCTATCATCCTAAAAATATCCCATCCTAGACCAATGTCCCTTACTCTATCCATGCTTGCTATTTCTATATATAGAACTCTACCTCTGATGCCTAAGCTCTCTTATTTCACCATTTTTTTGGCCAAGTTAAACCAAGTTTTCTCTCCCACTCACCAGATGCCTCAAGCAATATTGGTGTCAAAAGTATGTCTAAAAAATCCATTCAAATTAAAATAAGGATGTCTAGGTATATAGGATGATGGTGCATAAATTAGAGTGTCTAAACCCTGTGCCTTATTCAAAACCCTGATTTAAACCACCAGTCACACAACCCCTTCTGCAGCCTTGCAAAAAGAGTCAATAAGTTTTTTCCTAAGTCATGCACCATAAAATTCCCATGCACTATCATTTCGCAGAAAATCAAAGGTAAATTCAAGAAAACACCGAGCTGAGGTTTGTAATATTATTAAGAGCACTTAAGCAACTTCCAAAGGCACCCTCCCAGTCCAACAATAAAATCTACCAAGAATAGACTATCATATCCAATGAATCTCTGTAGGGATGCCTTGAAATTTAGTCTAAAGCAAAGCAATGATAAAGGGACACCTAAGAAGCTTCAAAAGGTCATTTACAGTGGATAAAAGGCACAGCAAGCTGAAAGCTATAGGAAAGGTCTTTATATAACAAGAAGCAAAATAATGCTCATACAAAGGTTTGTGCAAAATTGTAATCTTCCTATTAGCCTGAGCTAAGAGGAATATGAATTTTTTTTTTAATTTATATTGCATGAATAAATGAATAAAGGAGGACATGTAAAACTCCTGAAAATAATGAATAAATCAATGCCCATATGAACAAGGATAAATCAAGGCCATGTAAATAATCACTTGCAGGTGTGAAAGGGGTTTGAGCTGTGAGACTGGGTCAACCTTGACCAAATCTACAACGCTGTCTAGATTCAATGTACCTCATAAAGAGACAACACAGTTCTAGAAGGAGGACCCTCATGTGAAAGAAGCTAACTCATTAAGGTGGTTTAGGGCTTGCAAAGGCTTTCATATTATAGAAGGAAGGGGAACGCAGAAAGAGAGGGTTGTTGATTGATTATATTTTTGAGTATCTTGTATGTTTAGACAAATATTATTCTTTGTTGTTTAGTGGAGAATTGTGCTGCTATGCACTTAGAGTTCCTATGCAGGGATTTCACCTCTTCCATTGAGGATTCTTGGAGATTTTTTTGCTGATTTGATCCACTATCAGGCTTTGGGCCAAGGTCTACTTCCAACTGCAATGCAGATCCAGTGAGGGTTTGTTTTCTTTTGTAGGCTACAACAAGTGGAATTCTAGATCTGCTTAGATCTAGATTGTATTGGAGCCTCTTCTCAGTGAGTATGTCTTTTAACCTCCTGGAAGAGTGCATCCACTGTTTGAGCTTTAGATTTGTATCTTGGCATCAGGTCATCCATGTTATTCAAGATACAACACATTTTTCATTAAGGAACTGCGTTATTTTCATTAAAGGTTCTACAGGGTGTTTTGATCCCCATTTTTGATGAGAGATCTCTCGTGTTGGGCTTTGCCTTTCACTTTGGTGATCCATGGATTAGATTGTTGATCCATGTTCTATTTATATCTGATCTATTTTAATGTAAATTCATCTTCAAAAATTTCTGAAGCATTTTGCAGATCTGCAACTTAAAACTCAGATCTATTCTTTGTAATGCATGATTTGGTCAAAACCCCAAGGGGATCTTGCAAATAAGACTTTCTATTTTCCAGATCTGAAATGGATCTGATGTTTTGTCCACAGATTTGTCCTAGATCTGAGATGTAATGTTTAGCTACTTCAGCTCCTTAAAATAACACTATTGAGCCATTTTACAGTTTATAGATGTGTTGCAGCCTTCTTTTCTGAAGATTTCTTGCTCTCTTGTCTCCTGTATTCTACTGTGTATTGAAAGAGATTCATTGTAATTCTGATTTTTTGCTATATATACATAAATTGATCTCATTTGATGGACTCCTTCTAATGCTTTCCAAGACTGCGTTATTTCTGAAGCAGTTTGTTGTGCATGGCTGCAGCCCCTCTTGTAGGTTGTTTTTCAACTAGACTAGGTGGTGGGAGATATGTTTACCACACCTAGTTTGATTTTTTTTTTCTCCCCTTTTGGATCTATACTCTAGATATACTAATATAATGGATCGAAGGGCTGTAAACTCATTTCTATGCATCAATATCCTAGGAGTGCGTTATTTCAGTAGGCTTGCTATGCTCTTCCAGATTTGGGATATTACAGTGGTATCAAAGCTCCCTTCTTGGCATAGCCTGTGCTTTCCTTGGAGCACCATAACCATGTTTCATTCAGAATAATATGAACCTCTTACTGAGAGGGATAAGAGGTATCAGAATAGAAGTCATAAGAAGTTTGACTACACTATTGATGATCAAGACAAGGGTAAAGCCCCTGAAACTGCAAGTGATAAAGAAGGAGAAGAGTTTGCAAGAACTCTTTTGGTAGCCATGCAAGATCTTGCTAGAGAGATCAAAGAGATGATAATGGACAGGATGAGGGAATATCCTGGGAGATTTCATCCTGGGGAGAGCTCTGACATGTCTCATTACTGGATTGGTCAACTAGTGAACTAGTCTCAAGTTCCACAAGCTCCACTATGCCTACCTTTTTGGTTGTGGAAAATGAAGGACCACAAGAGAAATCATCCCTTGAAGACTAATTTGTGGAATATGAATCTCAGAATCAGAGATTCAGAGACCACTTAAGTTTCCAATATTTTTGTCACCTCAAGGACAAAAGAAGACCAAGACAGCTATATAGAGATGGTGGGTTCTTTCATAATCATGATAGACATCACTCTATGGGAAAATTATTCTTGCCCAAGTTTGATAGGTCATCTTCCAATTCTGCCAAGGCATGGGTAGAAAAGTTGGACATCTACTTTCAGTTGAACAAGGTCCCTGAGGTTGAAGCCATCAATATTGCAGCGCTGCACTTTGAAGGTGAAGCACACAATTGGTGGTTCCATGGGTTTTCTACATTAGGTCATGCCAATGTGACTACCTATTTTGAATTCACTAGAAGACTGGTGGAGAGGTTTGACAGGAAGGATCCAGAAGCACCCTTAATGAGCCTTGCAAGGTTAAAGCAATCAGGAAATGCGGAGACTTATATTTATGAGTTTCTAAGATTATCTGTTATGGTTCCTGATCTATATGCAGCAAGGAGGGTGTATATGTTCATCGATGGCTTAGATGAACCTTTGCATGGGTTGGTAAAATCTACCAAGCCCATCACTTTGCATGATGCCATTGAGAGGGCTAGGGACCTCCAAGATGCCTTGCCAAAAGCAAAGACCACTTATCAAATCAAGGCCCCTCACCCTTCTAAGGGGAAGGAAGAGAAAGCTTCTCCTTTCAAGGAGAGCTCATTCAAAAATCCTCTTGATATTGAACTCAGGAGGGAGCTGAGAAAGAAGAAACTATGTTTCACTTGCCAAGAGTCATGGGCACCTGGACATAGATGTGCTATTGGGAAAGGACACTACATAGAAGTCTTCTCAGATCTTGAGGAGGAAGATGAAGATGATGAGCCAAGGAGAGGTCACAGCGCTGACAATGTTGAAGGAGATCCAACACCATCTGGAGATGGGAATGGAGCCTTTGCTCCAATGGGAGGTACTCTTTCATCTTTGAGAGGAGTACCTAAGTACTTGACTTTAAGAGTACAAGGTTCCATCATGAACCAGAGGGTATCTATACTGATTGATAGTGGGGCAGCCCATAACTTTATTGATGCTCATCTTGTGTAGAGGAGAGCAATTCCCATTGATACATTTTAGGGATTCTCTGTTTTGGTTCCAAGAGATAGGACAATGAAATGCATGACTATGTCCCATCACTTTCAGTTACTTTGGGGTCCTACACTTTGGTGGATCACTTTTTTGTAGTTGACATACTAGACACCAATTTCATTTTGGGTGTCCAATGGTTGATTACATTGGGGAAGGTCACGACTAATTTGAAGGCTTTGCAGATGGAGTGGATGGACATGAAGAGTGGTAAGCCCCAAATGATCCAAGGCATGCATAATTGTCCTTCACCTAGCACTTCCACATAAACAATAGAGATGGATTTGTGCAGTGGAAGCAAGGATCTCACATTCCCTTCACTGATGTTCATGAGATTTATGCATAAGACTTTCCTATCTAGTGGAAAACCACCTAGAGGGCCACTAGATTCAGATCTTGTGGGGGAGGCATCACAAAGTGATGCTCCAAACTCAGATCCAAGAGGTATTGGGGAAATGGAAGACCAAGCTATAGTGCTGGGAGGCTTGGGATAGCTCAAGAGTAAGGGGGATCTTCTCCCTTCACCACTATCACCCCCTCTCATTTCCATATATGCACTATGGGAGGAGGAGAATGGGAGGATCATACTTCCAACACACATATTTGGCATTGGAGATGTCAGAGAAGAGATCAGTAGCATGACAGACACTTCCATGGAGATATCATCAGTGTTGTCCTTGTTGAGCGGTGTGAATCTGTACTAGGAATCTCAACTGATTGTAGAGTATTCCAAAGATCTCCACACCAGTATGATACTAGATGACCTGCAGCAAGAATAGGGCTATTTAGTCCAAGGGGGGGTCATATACTTTCATGGTAGGATCTTCATGTCTAGAGCTTCTGAGCTCAAGCAGAAGATGCTACAAGTGTTAGTATGAATATTTTGTCGTAAAAGATCACTTTAGCTACACATAAAAAATATCCCTAACATCGAATATGGCTGCAAAATATCTTTAAATATGCAATGAGGTGATCCAAATAATGCTGCACAAATCCAGATCTAAGTATAAAAGATATTAAGCAGATAAAATTTAATATGGCTCCATGCATCCAATAGACAAGACAAGAATAATGTATTTAAAAGAAATTTTATATTATATTGAAAAATGGGGCACCTGAGAGGAAAACAAGAAAGGTGTTTTCCGGTTCTCCTCAATGGGATGGGTTCTTGAAAGTCCTCGGCGTTTCAGATCTAAAATCTCTCTCTTTAGTTGATGTGGAAAACCCAAACAAACATAGAACTCAATGGGATTTCACAGGGAAAAAAATGAAAAAGGTGACCAAGAGTAGATCCAAAGTGATCTAATGCAATGAAGGTGACTAATGAATGGGGAAAATCCTTCTATTTATAACAAAATATTAGGGTTATCTAGAACTTTGTGCATGAAAATATTATTAATCAAATTCTAGAACCACCCTTTAGGAATATTTTATTATATTTGTTGGAGGGAAAAGGTCTTTTGACTTGGGTCAATTCCTTTGTTTATAAACAATAAATAAATAAATTCTTTATTTATTATTTTAGGGAGATGGTGAATATAATAAAATAAATAATGATTTATTTAATTAATTTCCTTGTTTTGGGTTAAACATGACCAGGAAATATGAACAAATGTTATTTCACAAGGTGAAAGCAATTTTGCTTGGGGTAAAATTGGTCTTACATGATGTACTTGGGTTCATCTAATAATAATAGGTTAGATGACCAAAAAAATGGTGTAACAGATTTCCCCCCAACGTACAAGTGTTAGGAGCAAATCATATGACCGAAGTACGTTGTAAGAACTCAATCACTAGACATCAAGAGGGAAGTGAGAGAGAGAAATGTAAGGTAGTCTAATGTGCTAAAGGACTAGACCCTGAGGAGACGAGACTTACAGGTGCAACAAGTCTCTAGTTTATGAAGTGGTACCTGTGCTAAAGGCAGTGGGGGAGGCACACCTATGCCCACCAAGACAAAGTAAAAACAAGAAGGCACCTAGAAAACCACGGAACGCAACAGTGAAGCATGTGATGGCGTAAACATGAGCCAAATAAATAAAATGATGAATCCCACATACATGTTGTGCCTGGAATAACCATCAGGACTTATACAATAATTTTTTAGTACATGAGATACAAAGATACCCAAAATGACCCCTACACACGGGGAAGGGCTCGCAACAACTGACTGATACATGCAAAGAGAAGAGGCACAGCAAGTGGCGGAGGCCAATATCATCAAATAGAAGGAGCTGCATCAAGGGATGAGAGGAAGAAGTCATCTGAGCCACCCCCTCATGAGGTTTGAGACGTCTCACACATGCCCGAGAATCACCAAAAGTGGCTACTACATCACTGAACCATCAAGTATCATGATCATGTTGAAAGGAGTTTGAACCAAGGTACACTGCCCTCTAGACCTGGCTTCTGGAGTAAATTAGATGATGTTGATAGAAGGAGGTCCGCCATAGGTGAGGCGATAAGGGATCCTCAACTAAGGCACGAGAGAAAAAATTAGAGCGACGAACAGATGGACACTAATGATGATGATGGAATGAGGGAAGATCCAAAGGGGACCATGAAAAACATGGAGTACAAAATGGTATCTCATGACAGAAATTGACATGAACAGGAATGAGTATGGAGACAAAGTGGTGCTCCCAATGAAAGGTGTTGTAAGTGAGAAAATATGATTTTGAGGAGAGGTGAAGGAAGGCTTCGTGGACAATGGGTGTCCTGGTGAAGTTGCGAAATGCAAAAACAAACAGATGCTGGCTAAAATAAAATAACACATGCATTTCGAATGGGAAATGCTAAGGGTAATATCTTTTAAGATAGAGTGCATTGCGAGGATTAGGAAGGATGTGGCCTTCGAAGTCCTCTAAAAGATATGCCCCCTTACCAAGGTCTTTACTAATAATGTAAGGACCTAGCCATAATGAGTCGAACTTCCCATGACTGAGGGTATCGTGGGCCTGGTCATATACTAGAACAAGGTCACCTTCATGAAAGGTACGAGGGTGTACTTTCTGGTCATACTGAGCTTTGGTATGCTTTTTGGCCTCTTCAAGAGTTTGCAATGCAACACTATGGTCTTCAGAGGTGTGCTCGAGCATGATAAGTCATTGTTCTAGAGGTTGGGTATCAGGGAGAAGTTCGACGACCAAGTGAATGGAAGGGATTTCGCACTCAATTGGTTAGACTGCCTCCTCGCCAAACACAAGGTGGAAAAGAGTGAAACTGGTGGCAGTTTTAACAGAAGTACGATAAGCCCACAAAACAGAGATTTGGCATGAGCTATCCTCCATATTGGGTTTTGAGCACCAATATTCATCCTCCTATTACCCCCAAGGTTCGATCCCCAGTGGAGTCGCCAATTGTTAGTATGAATCTTTTGTCGTAAAAGATCACTTTAGCTACGCATAACAAATAGCCCTAACATCGATTATGGCTGCAAAATATCTTTAAATCTACAATGAGGTGATCCAAATAATGCTGCACAAATCCAGATCTAAGTATAAAATATATTAAGCAGATAAAATATAATATGGCTCCATGCATCCAATAGATAAGACAAGAACAATGTATTTCAAAGAATTTTTATATTATATTGAAAAATGGGGCACCTGAGAGGAAAACAAGAAAGGTGTTTTCTAGTTCTCCTCAATGGGATGGGTTCTTTAAAGTCCTCAGTGTTTCAGATCTAAAATTTCTCTCTTTAGTTGGTGTGGAAAACCCAGACAAACATAGAACTCAATGGGAGTTCACAAGGAAAAAAATGAAAAAGGTGACCAAGAGTAGATCTAGAGTGATCTAATACAATGAAGGTGACTAATGAATGGGGAAAACCCTTCTATTTATAACAAAATATTAGGGTTATCTAGAACTTGGTGCATGAAAATATTATTAATCAAATTCTAGAACCACCCTTTAGGAATATTTTATTATATTTGTTGGAGGGAAAAGGTCTTTTGACTTGGGTCAACTTTGATGATAAACAACAACAAATAAATATATTCATTTATTATTTATAGGATAGAATTATAACAAATAAACAATGATTTATATAATTATTTAAAAATGATTTAGTCAAATTTAACTAGGAATATTACTTAAATAATGATTTAAATAACTTATTCTTAGGAAATAATCAAATAAATAATTATTTATTTAATTAATTTCCCTCTTTAGGGTTAAACATGACCAGGAAATATGAACAAATGTTATTTCACATGGTGAAAGCAATTTTACTTGGGGTAAAATTGGTCTTACATGGTGTACTTGGGTTCATCTAATAATAATAGGTTAGATGACCAAAAAAATGGTGTGTAACAACAAGAGGCACAAAGAATTCCTTCGCCCATATGCGCCATTTGGGTTAAAACACCTCGATCATGAGGTGCTTTGATTGGGAGGGGATGAGAGAGGACCTACATCAGCACTTTCAAGAGTGCATTAAGTATGGAGGATTGGGGAAGCCAATGGACTCTTTGCAAGAGTCATCTCAGCCAGTTCTTCCTTTGCTTAAGAGGAGGGAAATGCTCATGCACAACTCCATGGGTATGAAGAAATATGATGGTAAAGGATCTGATCATGCTAAGAAAGATCTATTTTCTTATTTTTCACATTATTTTACCATGTTTTTGCAGGCTATGACTCCTAAAGGGGGTGAGAGATCATGTGGATCTCATAGTTTTTTGAGGGCCAACAGAAATTTTGAACTTGGCCACTCCCTTGTTGTGCAAAGGGAGATTCCTTTTCATGATGGGTGCTTCCCAAAGGCACCAAACATATCTAACATCTCTAGCTATGTTGAGATGACTTATGCAGAAAATGTGTGGGGGGAATGCCACTTGCCACACCTTGATCTAATGCAGGTAGGAGGTGCACTTCACTGGCATCACATGTGGGAATTTGACCCCCCTCTTCACGGTTAAATTTCTGTTTTCATATATGTAGTTTTGCTTCCATACTTGGACGATATATTTGTACTATTTTTGGGGTTGTATGGAGGAATTATGGACAGTTTGTATGTACCACATGGATTGGAACTTCTCTATGAGCCTCATGCTACATGTTTTAGAGAAATCATTTCTCCAGCCATGTTTATTTCTGTCGAATTATTCACTCCTGGTGGGATGGACTATGCACATCTTATGTTGACCTTGGAAGAATAATTCCTGATGTATTGGCTTGATGAGCACTTGGCTTATGATGAGGACTTTATCATTGATGATGTCATCAATGGAGGAGGGGGAGGACTGCAGCTCTCACCTTATCAGTTGCTTGAGGACAAGCAACATTTTGGAGGGGAGGACTGTAATATTCCTACTTAGCCTGAGCTAAGAGGAATGTGTATTTTTGTTTTAATTTCTATTGCATGAATAAATGAATAAAGGACATGTAAAAATCTTGAAAATAATGAATGAATCAATGCCCGTATGAAAAATAAATAAATCAGGGCCATGTAAATAAATCACTTGCAGGGTGAAATGGGTTTGAGCTATAAGACTGGGTCAACATTGACCAAATCTACAGCGTTGTCTAGATTCAATGTACCTCATAAAGGGATAGTGTAGTTCTAGAAGGAGGCCCCTCATGTGAAAAGGAGCTAACTCATCAAGGTGGTTTAGGGTTTGCAAAGGCTTTAATCTTATAAAAGGAAGGGGAAGGTAGCAATAGAAGGTTGTTGACTGATTATATTTCTAAGTATCTTGTCTATTTAGACAAATACTATTCTCTATTGTTTAGTGGAGAATTGTGTTGCTTAGCACTTCGAGTTCCTATGCAAGGATTTCACCTCTTCCATTAAGGATCCTTGGAGGAGTTTTTGCTAAATTGATCCACTATTAGACTTTGGTCCAAGCTTTACTTCCAACTATAACGCAGATCCAGTGAGGTTTTGTTTTCTTTTTTAGGCTGCAACAAGTGGGATTCTAGATCTACTCAGATCTAGCTTGTATTGATGGCTCTTCTCAGTGAGTGTATCATTTAACCTCCTACAAGAGTGCATCCATTGTTTGAGCTTCAAAATTATATCTTGGCATAAGGCCAACTCTGTTAATTAAGCTACAGTGCAGTTTCCTTAGAGGAACTGCATTATTTTTAGAGGGGACTTTGGAGGGTGTTTTGACCCCATTTTTTATGAGAGATCTTTGGTGTTGGGCTTTGCCTTTCACTTCGGTGATCCATGGATTAGCTTGCTAATCCATGTTCTGTTTAGATATGATATATTTTAATGTAAAGTCATCTTCAGAAATTCCTGAAGCATTTTTTAGATTTGCAACTTAAAACTTGGATCTACTCTTTGTAATGCATGATTTGGTCAAAACCCCAAGGGGAACTTGTAAATAATTATTTTTGGTTTCCAGATCTGAAATGGATCTGATGTTTTGTCCACAGATCTTTCCTAGATCTGAGTTGTAATATTCAGCTGCTACAGCTCCTCAAAATAACGTGTTGAACCATTTTACAGTTTATACATGTGTTGTAGCCCTCTTTTCTAAAGATTTCTTGCTCTATTGTCTCCTGTATTCTACTGTATATTGAAAGAGCTTCATTGTAATTCTGATTTTCTACTGTATATTCATAACTTAATCATATTTGATGGCCTCCTACTCATACTGTCCAATATTGCGTTATTTCTGAAGCATTTTGTTGTGCATAGCTGCAACCCCTCTTGTAGGGTGTTTTTCGGCTAGACTAGGTGGTGGGAGATCTGTTTACCACACCTAGTTTGATTTTTTTTTGCTCCCCTTTTGGATATAGACTCTATATATGCTGATTTAAGGGACCCAATGGCTGTAAACTCATTTCGTGCATCAATATCCCAAGAGTGCGTTATTTCAGCAGGGCTTGTTTTGATGTTCCGATTTGGGATATTACAAAAAATCTCGAAATATCAATAACATATGAGAAACTCGGTTCATCTCGAGAAAATATAATCATTGAAAATATATTTTCCTCAAGCATAAGAATGGTAGAGGGACAACTTCCCTTTGCCACAATCCTGCAAAAGGACAAAAGTTATTAGATGCGCCACAAGTTGAAGGAAAAAAACTAAGACCACTATCGGGAAAAAAAATCACACTAAATAAGAAAACGATGTAAGTGCACTTTGGCTAAAAATAAAAATATGTGACTATTTGAAAAATCGGTGGAGAGATAACTGGGCTACAAAAGAAAAAAATACTCCTCAAATAAATCGGTGGGAACTTTGTTGAAGCGAGGAGTAATCAATTTAGAAAGATGATTTTCTTTGAAAACTTAGAAGACAATTTTGTTATCTTACTCGCATATCCCCAAAAACTAAAACATTGGGATGATAAGAAAATGTACATGATAAGTGGAAATAAGAACCTCATTCATCAAATAGTAGAGATTTTCAAAGAAGAGTTCCTAACTTGTCTTCAAGGGTAAGATCAAAGGGAATAAATTCCATTGGATCAAAGGATCAATTCTAAATTCTTAAAGGGTCAAAAGGAAGTGATTTTTAAGGAATTACACACCTTTTTAACCGAAAAACGAGCCTCATTTTCAAACTCTGTTTTCTCACAAATCGGCAATCACGAGTCACGGGTATGTTTCAAAGGTAGGAGGAAAGTTTAGTTTTATATCATCTCGCACATATTCTCAAAAAACACAATTATCAAAGGTCTAGTCAACGCCCAAAGCCGCAAAGAAATCGATGGTTAAAGGATGGTGAAAGGACAAATAGAATCATAAAAGGGGCTAAAAGACTGAAAGGACAGTAAAAGAAAGATAAATAGAAAAGTGCAAATTAGACTTTAGGAAAAGGGGTTTAGAGTTTAATTCTTTCAAAAATATGGTATAAAAAACTTCAATAGCCTTTTTTTCCCCTTCATTCCAACTTTGGCAAAGAAAGAGCGCAAATTTCCCGGCTTCGGAAGGCATCCTTGGGCATTTTTTCACGTGATGTTGTGTGCCTATACATGGACACCGCACACTGCGATCCGCTCTTATGCTCTTTCCTTAAGGGACGATGCACGCCTATAGAAGGGCGTTGCACCCTTTCCGATTTTCGCACGACGTGTGAAACGGCCACCCACCGGCGCCCGACTTCATGTGCGGAGGCTACCGGGCCATAGGCACTGCGTGCCCGCCGCTACTACCTTCGTCCGAGTCCGTCACGCAAGGCCACCCAATCCATAGGTATTGCGTGCTTTCATCGCTACTACCTTTTTCCCTAGTCTCGCATGCAAAGGCCACCTAGGCCATGGACGGCTCGCACCTGCCGAAAAAGCGCAACATTGCCTAGAAATCTGCGCAAGCGCCCAAATTTTTCCAAATAATGCTCGAAACCGCATTTTTATTGCTGTCGAGTCAATTTTAACAGGTATTATTCATAAATCATCACCTCTTCATAAAAAAATTTTAATGATAAGGGCACACGAGTAAACTCTAAATCTATGTCAAAACAAATTACGAAGAAATATTGAAAAGGGAAGCTCAACCTACTTTTTCTAAGTCTCACGAAAACCTTGTTTAAAAAACCTCAATTCCTCATTCACCATTTCTCCCTGATCATTTCATAAGCCAAAAATCCATTTTTTTTAAAGAATTGGAGGAAGGGATAAAGTAAGAACCATGTCCGAAGAGGAGAGTGCTGACCTAAACAATGAGACTCAAAGACCAAGAAGACAATATAAGAAAGGAGGGAAGCCAAACGAGTTTGAAACTATAAACACCAAAGAGTTGATAGCCTCTCCTTCTATATTTTCTTGTTTCCAATAATTAGGGTGTTTTGAGTTATGCAACAAGGTACAAGAGATCAAAAGCCATCCTCGGTTGACGAAATATTTTCCTTAAGGCTTCACGGGCATAAAGTTCATCTACCAGGGTGTAAAATTTGAGTTGACCCCTAGTGCTATCTCTAAAGCCACTAGGATGCCTTACATAGGAGAAATGTGGTTTAATAGAAACATCTTGACTTGATCCATTATCATCCATTTTTTAAAACCCGGTTGTCAAAGGCGAGTGTAAAGCCATTTTTCCTTTTTCATATCTCTTGGGACGTGTATGCCCTCCTCATGAAGATTGTCATGAAATAATTTACCCTGTGAGGGTAGGTTCTCCATAATCTACTCCTATCATATTAGACTCATCATGCACTTCACCGGGACCAAGCTACTAAACATGCCTTATTTCCTCTGCAAAAGCATTAAAAAAAATGTCCACCATCATGAAAAAAGAGGCCTCCAGCCCTAGCGGATGACAAGCATATTTCATCACTCTCTTATCAAATTCATTGTAACTCACCAATTGGAGAAATAAGGAATTCCTTGGGAGGCCTTTATTACCCATGATGATTTCACCACTTCATCCTCCATCCCGCTACAAAATGTGCCATCATCTTCTCAAAATCATCCTCCCACTCCTCCATCACCCTCCATTGACCATAATTCACCTTCCTCACATGAATCACTTTCCAAAACAAACCTTCTTCAAACACCTTCCCCTAAGAAAAGAAATCATGAAGAAAGCGAGAGACGATCCCTGAGGATAGAAATGGTGGCCCTAAAGAAAGAAATGCAAGTCCCGAAGAAAGAAATGTTGGCCCCTGAAGAAAGCGGTGGTGGCCCCGAAGAAAGCGAGAGATGATCATGAGGAAGGCGATAGAAGGGGAGAATGATGAAGATAAGGAGAAAAATAAAGAAGAAGAAGGAAGCAAGGATGAATATGTTGGACAAGAGGAAGACAGTTAAAAATAGAAGCAAGGATGAAGATGTCGGCCAAGAGGAAGACAGTGAAAATAACATCAAAGATGAAAATGTAAAACTAGAAGAAAATAGAGTTACAAGCGATGACACCAATGATGAGAAAGGAGGTCAAAATGCTGAGTCCCATGGTGGAGAAAAGGACACTAAAAGCCCTAAGGCGAGATAGTGGCAAAGAAGAGGAAAGTAAGCATAACAATGAAAAGATTGATAAAGATAGCCCAGTAAACGATTTCAAAGTTATTTTAAATAAACAAGGAGATGATGGCCAAGATCCAAAGAATGATGGTAGTAAAAAACAACGGTGAAAAATTTGAAGAGATGGATGGTCGTAAAGGTGAAAATGTGTCAAACCTAGGCACCTCTAATGATGCGAGAAACAAAGTATGGCAGTTTTGAAGATCCTCTTAGTGATGAGAGTATGAAAGATGTTGAAATTAATGATCAAAGGGACTTCCAACAAAAAAAAGTAGCAAGGAGATATACGAGTAAAAACCTTCGTGAATAAAAGGACAACCCTAGGGGTCTGTAAATGATCAAATTGTGCAAGCCCATTTTTTTGACACCTCTCACCATCCCTTATCGAGAGAGGTAGAAGGCATGTTTTTGCTACCTCCAAAAGGCAAGGGGCCATGCGGTCCTCCTCAAAACCGATAGAAAAGAAAAAAATCACCAAAACAGTGAAGGACAAGGTCACTCAAATAGTAGAAAGCAAAGTCACCAAATCATTGAGGAGCAAGGGTAAAGCGCCAAAGAAAGACAAGGGTAAGAAGCCCATGAAGGAAAAAATACAAGAAGACAATGAAAGAAGAGGAAATCAATCATGAATAAGAGGGAATTTGAACTCATTCACTTGGATAGTGATGAGGAAAATGAAACAAGGATACTTAATTCTCTCCTACAGACCATAGTGCACAAATCATAGATTTGGACGTTGAGTTGGAAAGATCAAAAGATCTCATTCATTTCCTACAAATGCAAAACAAGAAAATGAGTGGCCAACTTTCCATTTATGAAGCACGGGTGCTCAAATACAAGAGAGAGGCTCGTAAATCACAAGTAAAACTCGGAGGAGTACATGGGTGCCTATGAAGAAGAAAATGAAGAAGAGATGCGAAAGCTAGGAAAAAGCCTAAGACTATGGGTCTTAGGAAAGCATTGGAAAAACGAGAGAGAGGAAGAATCAGCTCAAGCACAAAAATTTCCTCTCCACCGAGCTCCTCGCCCTGGAAATTGAGCATGACAAAGAATCATGGCTTGAAAGGGAAAATATACATTTGGAGGCTAAGTTAGAGAAGGCAAACAAAGATCTAGGCTTACATAGAAAGATGGGCTGAGCATTATAAAAAGAGAAATCAGTTTGCTAGGAAAATGCTCAAAATTGCCCAAAGGAGGCGCCTGACGCCAAATGATGTAAAATACCAAGATAAGCTTGGAATTTTGTCTCAAGCTTCACTACAAGTCTCTAGGGACCCTTGAGGGATTCACTCACCAATTTTGAGTAAAATTGGACACTTTTTTGGTTTTTTGCAAATTTTTTAAGCCTAGGAGCGCAAAGCACCCTAGTGCTGCACTTTTTCCTAGAGCATCTTCATCATGAAAAATTTAGATTTTTGGATTCCTTGGCACAAGAGGAGCACGCTCACAAAATTTCAGCTCATTTGGAGTTGTTTTGGTCCTCAAAAGGGCCAAAAAACACCCATTTTTTTCACCTTTTTTGCCACCTTTCTGAAAGCGTGCGTCGTTTGTGCTCCTAGGATCCTTCACCTTTTATATTTTTTTGGGAAAATTATAGAGATCAGATTGAGAAAAAAAAACTATATTTGGAAAGTAGACATCCGTAGCTTTCCAACGGGCCATCACGAGCCTTTTTCGACATCGAGAAGGCCTCCAAAAACCTTTGCTTTTAAAAGACCATTTTTGGTGTTATGCGCACTGAAAAATTTTCGTAATCGGAGGCAGTGTTGTGTTCCCTCGTGTCGTGGCTGAGAAAATGTGTGTTAGGCAAGTTATATCTTTTATCTCGAGCCTAAAAGTGAATATTTTTTCTATTTTGGTCCGAAAACGATATTTTGAAGAGATATTTTGTGCCTTGGACCTTGTGAGGCCTTAAGGACAAATTAGGATATTTTGCTTTGGCCAATGGCCTTCTAGATGCTCTAGTGAGATTTTATCCTCTTTGATTATATAAACCATCAGGGATTCATTGTAATAAACTAGGATAACTTGACATGTTAAGAGAAGTACATAGTTTTATGAGCTTGGAGAAAATATTGGTTTTATGAAGTGGATGAATGGCTTGCTTGTCTTGATGGTGGAGGGGCATTGTGTGCAGGATTCCATATCTTGGTGAATGGTGATGTTTCCCTTTGATTTGTTTATGTATTCTTGTTTCCATTAATGTTTCATGCTTCTTTTTTGCTACTGAGATCAAAAAAAGTATAGGTTTAGATATGCTCATGGAAGCACCTCAAACCTCCTTGTTTATTACGGCTTCTTTGTCTTTTCTTCTTCTTGGTCATTATAAGGAATTATTAAGCTGCTCCTTAGGTCCACTAAGAATTTTTTATTTGTTTCATTAATAGTCATGTTAGGGATCCGTAATTTTAGCAGATTGGTGAGACTAAAACCCGCAGGAAACAACATCGTTTCAACCAACTTTGGGATTCTAGGATCTAGCCCTCCTGAATCCAGAGAGGGATCTCTCCAATAAGTGCAAAGATGGATTTGTATTTGAAATTTGGGGTAATAATATTAGGCTAGTTATGAAGGCCAAGGGTTTGTTTTGTTTTTTGGATGGTTGAGCATGAATACTGTTTGAGGTGGAAAGTCCTAAGTGCAAAGAGTTTCAAAGGTGAGAAGTTGCAAGTGAATAGAACAGCTAGGCTAAAAAGATAGATATAATGCTGGTTTTTAGTCCATTGGGCTATGGCGTCATAACAGGGCTTTAATTGAACAACAACATCAAGAGTGATCCAAGGGGAAAGTCATCTATATCACAATATTATTGAGATTCAAATGATGGAATGGAAACGATAAAGTGTTGGAGGGGTGGAAACTGATAATAATTTCACAAGGGATTTATAGTCAATCCAAACAAGAAAAGCCTCTTAAGTAACTGTTTAAAACCAACCAAGTGCAGGGCTAACCATTGAATTCTTGGGCAAGTTTGTATTAAAGCAGCTTAATTGACAAACAATCCAGTAATCCACATAATTACCTTCAGAAAGTATGAAAACATATAAGAGAAGACAAAGTATAAACTTAAGATCAAATAAAGTACTTTTAAACCTAGTCTACTTTTAGTTAACACCAAGGGAAACTTTCAGAATCTGCCTTTGGAGAATAGAAGCTAGAAACAGGGCAAACCATCACTTTCTAGTCTAAATTTAATAAGCAAATAAGGAAAATAACTTTCAAGAACAATGTTTAAAGCAAACAGTAGGATGAGGGAACTCCAGCATTCCTAACTACTTAAACTGTATTGAATCATTCTTAAATAAACAATTTGGAGGAAAACATTGAGATAAAGCTTTTTAGTCAGAGAAGGTTACTGATGTACAACAGGTCCTAACTCTATAAATGTTGTTCTTTATCAGAGAATAGTGAACGATATGACATACATAAAGGAAAACAATAACAAAGAAGGGGCACTTCACCAGTGATATAGACCAGGATCCCAAGAAACAACTTGTTTATTGATGTCAAACCAGTTACAGTACTCAGGTCCAATGTTTCAGTTCAGCAATCATCTTCACTATCCAGCCTAACAAAACTAACACAAACAAAGCTGCAAGGGCCAGTGAACACTATTTACAGATAGAAGTCTCAAGCTCAATTATATTTCAAAGTTCTACAACCAACAATTTCTAATCTTCTACTGAGGTATTTATAGAAGGGTGATGAGGTGAGAACTAACAAAAGATCTCAAAGATCATTAATACAGATTTAAATGACTTCTCAACCTTTTGAGGGGCTCAATGAAGAAGTTTTACAGGTGGACCTCTGTATTAATGTTTTACAATTAACATCAAAGCTCGGTGGGAGCTTTGTTGACTTTAAGGCTCTGCGTAATATGGGAGTAACTCTGCAGATATTTCGTTGCATTTAAGTTCCTTGTAGCAGTAATTCCCTGGCTGCGCTGGAGGCAGACTATCAGATTTGGAACAATAACTTCGGCCTCTGTTTTGAAAGGTTTGAGGCAACAGGTGGCTCTTGTAGTAGCTGAGGAATCAATTCGCCTCAAATACAATGGTGGAGGTCTCTTCTGTCAGTTAAACACTTATGATTTCTTCTGACTGTGTTTTAAACCAGGAAATTAAGCCTTTAATAATTATCTTTAGCCGTATTTTTCCCAGATCTGTCTTCAATCTTCATCCCGCTGTGCTATGTCTTCAGAAAACTGATACTCTTTTAAATGTGTTTCAAACACAGTGTCTTGTCGATGTGCAGGCCGCGCTGGGCTTTTAGAGGCATCAATGCCCATGAAACATTGATAAAACATTGAACCCAACCCTGTGAATGGTTCTCTTTTAAGGACTAAAGGCACGGGAATCGTCATTCCCCTCCCCTGGCCTTTCTTCAAAATAATAGCGGAAACAATTTAGAACCTGCATAAAACATAAAAAAATTAAGAAATCCTGCGTTTTTGGGTTAAACTGCTTCAGAAGGTGGGAGGGGAGAGTAGCCGTTGGATGAAAGCATCCAACGGTGGAGATCTGCTCAGAATAGGTAAAAAGAAGAGCGGGAGAAAAAATAAAGCAGAATGATTTTGGGCCATTCGATCCGAACACGTGGACGGTGCGGATTCAATCGGCAGGTCACAATCGAGGGATCGCAATCGAGGGTGGCGAGCAGATGGGCCGATCAAAACATACGATGCGATGAAGTGGAGGCCGTTGATCTACATATTAGATCGACGATGGAGAAAAAATCAGGGGAGAGGTCAATCGGCAGAACAAAAATTGGATGCGATGTCAAAGTTGCGATGCGATTGCGCGATCGAGCAAAGGGTCAATGCGATTAAGCGATGGCCATTGAACTAAAAATGAGATCAACGACGGAGAATGAATCGGGGGAGTCGCAATCGGAGGTCGGGAAGGAGGTGATGCGATTGCGCAATCGAAGAAAGGGCTGATGCGATTGCACAATCGGCCAATCGAAATCGGAGGTAGTGAATACTGAAACCACACCAAAGAAAATCTTCGATGCGATTAGGCGCTTTGAGACTTCAACACTTGGTCCTAGGGTGAAAGTCATATGGAAATGAAAGAAAAAGGGGCGGGGTTTACATGTATACGACCTAATCGCATCGGAAGTTTGATGCGGGTATTTTTAATCTACCCATCTAATTTCTCCGATTGCGATTCCGCGATCGGTTCTTTTCAATCAACCCATTTTTATTTTTAACACGTGATTTTCGCCTTTTAAGTTAAAACTTTGGAAAAGTGGGTTTTTTGGATTTTTCAAAGGAAAAGAACGATCGGAGATGGAATATAGAAGGTATTCAGCACCAGAGGCAGGCCCACCGGAAATATATGTAAAATAACGATGAGATCGGGGTTTTTCAATATAAGGTTGATCACATCGCAAGTTTTAAACACAGTGTCAAACCTTGCGCACTTGAATCTTTTCGATGCGATGAGCGCTTGGGGAAATAACTCTTGGTTTTTACAAATAGAACATTGGATCTGGAGTTATAATGAAGGGGAGCTAATCACATCGGGGTTTTTACGCAATACAACATATGCGCTTGCTTGATTTATTCTGATGCCGATAAGCGCCAATAGGACTAGCGCCTGGTTTTCGGGTAAGGGGCATGTGGGGGAAAGTGGTTAGGATTTTTAGACCAAAGGGACTTAGACCTATAGTAATAAAAATTTGTTTTTTATGAAAATTCCATAGTTTTTCAATGGAAATGGGGGTTCCGAAATAGTTAAAAAGTAAGTTTTTAACTATGGAAAGGGGGTTTTTATGAAGGGGAGAAGAGGAATCATGAATAATAGAGAAAATTGTGAAGAAAAGGGGAAGCAAATGAGGCTAGTTTTGAAAGAGGGAAAGGGGAAACATGATGATTTTGGGGCGGCTTTCTCTCATGATTTCGACAGAATTTCGAGTATAACATGGGAACGGCAATGAAGATTTGGACACAGAGGCATGAGGCCTTTCAAGATTCTTCAAGAGCCAACAATTTTTAGTAATAAAATTTGTTCCTTGGAGAACTCAAAGTGTTATACCTTTTGGTATAATAGTGCATCTGGTGCATCAATAGTCAGTATGCTAGCTATCAAATATGATTTAAGTTATTTCCTACTTATTTGAAGTTCTCAAGACCTTATTCTGAAGCCTTTCTATGAAATATTGATTGATTAGGTTAAGTCAAAGAGGTCTCGCTCAATCTTGCCCTTTTTCCATGTTTACCAACTTGTTTCAGAGTTCTTGATAGTTTGATATATTTTGTTTAGGATTTCCCTCTTCATCTATTAAGTTATTTGTTTATCTTATATGTTTTCCCAACATCTGAAGGTGAATTTATAAAGTTAGGAGTTCTTATGCTTCTATGTCTCACCTAAATGTTTATCTTTCATGTTTATCAGTTTGAGTATTGTTCATAGAGATTAATGGTTTTCCCTACCTCTTGAGTATTTGCTTTCAAACTATATATGTTTAATACTTCTTCATTTTTTCACAAACTTAATGTTCATTTCACCTCATACCTCACCCAAAGGATCCATTGACCTTGCTAAATCAGCCCTGCAGTACACCTTGTCCATCATTTAGACATCCTTGACTTTATATGACCCCATAGCCCTGTTGATTTGATGAACTCTCTTTCCATTTGTCCTACTTGATCAGTTTTACCTCAAAAGAAAAACAAACCAAAATATACTTAACAACTAGCCTAAAATCAAACATACAAAGAAAACAAGTTCACATCCTTCGCACCATAGAGAGATCCCTTTCTGAGTCCAGGAAGGCTAGGTCCTAGGACTCCAAAGATTGGTCTGATGTTACCCTGTCATTTGGTTTACCAATCTGCCAAATTACGGGACTCCAACATAATGGCGATCACGGTGGGACCCTGAGTAAGAAACAAACTTAGACTTCCATAAAAATTTCAGTAGCCCTTAAGAAAAATATCTTGTGGATTTATCCCACCTGTCACTAACATAATGGCGATCATGGTGGGACTACAGGTAGAAACAAACTTAGACTTCCCTAAACATTTTAGCAGCCCTTAAGAAAAATATCTTGTGGAATTTATTCCACCGCTCAATAACATAATGACGATCACGGTGGGACTACGAGTAAGAAACAAACTTCGACTTTCGTAAACATTTTAGCGACCCTTAAGAAAAAATATCTTATGGATTTATCCCACCGCTCACTAACATAATGGCGATCACGGTGGGACACATGCGTACATGATAGCCTAACAAACTCTTGTAGACTCATTAGTCCTTCAAATTAAATCAGAAAAAATAGTTGATAAATCCATAGAGTAGACTCTCTTTGTTTCACCACCTTAGCTAAGTAATGAATCAGGGTATAGGACACTCTTACAAATCGAAATTTTGGATATAAAAAACCCGAGAAAAACCCCAAAAACATTTTTAGATTGGCTTTTTTGTGTCGGTATTGGTGGTGGAAAATAGACAACATATCTTCAAAAAGCAAACTAAAAATATCCACTTGGTGACTCCACTAGCCTCCAAAGTAGGCCTTCTAACTTTACTAGCATTCATAGACTCCTATAGGACTACATCAAAATCAGCCCTGAGAAGTCTAAGAGCTTAGTCATACACGATGTGAGTTGATAACTCATAGAGAGGAAAACCTTCCAAAAACAATCAAAACCTTCGGCCTTTCTACCTTTTAAATTTGAAATCTAGCTTCATGAAGAATTAATACCGAGATCTCACCGGACCCAAATCCTCCTACCATAGTTTATGACCGAGAAAATATTTTGTGGCAAACTTCGAAATTGGAAATTTAACTACCAATAGGAGCATCCATAAAGCAAGCTTTGTACATGAACATCTTACATCCTTGCAAGATTCCCATTTTGACTTGTGCCATACATTAGAACCAAGTCACAAACTAGCATTGACCATACCAATCTTTAGCCCTGTAGACTTACGAAGATTTCTATCAGAGAAGCCTCTCCCACTACACCACCTAAATTCTAGATTCTCCACCACTTTAGCTCTTTTCACCCTAAGTCCGCTCAACATCAATTTACCCAGGTCCAAGTACTTCCCCCACACCCATTCACACCACCACGTGAAAAATCACCTCATTTCATACCCTGCAAATCCTTCAACTTTAAATCCACCATCGGTTCCCATCATGGAAGCTTTTTATGCACCCTTAGTGTTATCACAACCTTTGGTACCTTTGGCAAATGATTACCAATCCAAAATCCCACACTTCATTGGGGGTTGAATCCACCAACGCCTCAACAACATGTAGATAGAATCAATGATGCCTTTGAATACATGGAACTAGAAGAAGAAACCATAAAGATGAGGATGTTTTCCCCAAAGCCTAGGTGGAGAAGCCAATAGATGGTTAAAAAAATTTAACTCTAAATAGTATACATGATATACCGTCACTTTACCAAACTTTTATAAACAAGTGGGAAATCAAGAAAAATACCCTACAAATCCTTTCTGAATATAATAATCTTAAAAGGAACACGAGGGGAAAGTGTCCAAGACTATTGTACTAGGTTTAACGGTGTCTATAATGCCCTCCCGCCTCACAAGAAACCTCCACCAAGTCTAGCACTAGTAAAATTTCCGGGAAGGTTTCGATCCGGACATGACGTACTAGATAAGAGAAAGAGACCCCACAAATTTAGAATAAATGCAAAGGAGAGCTATTAGTGCAAAAATCCAACCTCACTAAAAAGAGGGCTAGGGATGAGGTCGAGAAAAGAAGGTCACTTACGAGATGAGACCACGCCTTCCACTTCCTCTTTAGATTCCAAAATAGATAACCTATTAGGACCATGGAGAGAATCATGGAAAGGATAAACCTAAGCGAGAGAACACCTCCAAGGAACAACAAGCCAAACCCCCCAAAACGAGAAACCAAAATCGAGAACTTGAGAAGAGACCCACCCCAAATCAAACCAAGAGAAAATGATCAAAAAATTGGACCACCCTTCCAAGATAACTATTTTGATGAAGGGAAAAAGATATTGAACAAACCGATGAAAATCATCTAAATTTGATAGAACTCGATAACGGAGACGAGTTTTTTCTCACGGAAGAAGCAAAAGGTTTTTTTCCTCCTCAAACCAAGATGAAACAAATTATGAATATTAGAAGATCATGAAATAGGATTACAAAAATTCCATAATGGAAGTCCATAGGAAATATGATCTTAGGATTAAGAAAAACCAAGACAACTCTAGGAGAAGAAACTCGAGACACAGTGTCAAGAAAGCTCCAGAAACCATTCTTAAAAGAACAACGAGATAGTAACAATATCATGGCTAAGAAAACTGATCCGAACAAAGAAGAAACTAGCCAAACAAACATGGACCCAAGCTTTGTCCTAGTACCTCTACTAGGATCCACGAGAAAAAATTTGTTGAACAAAGCTCCAAATCAAAATCGGAAAATCAAGAATATAGAAAAATTTATGGCTGATAAAGCGGGATGAATATGCCCAAAACCGAGCACCTTTCAGTTTTGAAGGAGAGATTGCTAAAATCAGGGATAACCATGCCTCTCATTGAGCTCGATCGCCCAAAGCTCATAAAAAATCTCAAGTTATAAAAAGTCCTAAACATAGGAAATGATGCGAGACACTTTACACTTGGCTACCGACACTCCCGAGTTTTTATTTGGACCAAAAATAGAAGGAAAGTATCAAGAAGGAACCACTCCTCCTTTTTACATTAGCACTGAATGTACATGACCAAATCCTACATAATGCCATGTTTGGATTCCGATGCCTCTCACAATCTCATGCCAAAAAGTAGTGATGGAAATATTACGCTTAGAAATAACTAAACCTTACAAAGACTTGTACTCATTTGATTCAAGTAGATTCAAGTGTTTAGGCCTAATCAAAGATCTTTGTGTCAATCTAGCACAAGTACGGACTAAACACTTGGTCATGGACATAGTGGTGGCAAACATTCCCCCCCAAGTATGGAATGATTTTATCCGAGTCTGGGGGCCAAGCTTTCAAGGAAACATTCAATTGGACATGCCTTATGCTACTATCCTGTTTTTAACCGAGACAAGAAAATTATACTGAGAATCACACATGAAGTATATGGTTAGTAGTCAAGAAAGGCCGGAAAACATACCTCTTTATTTTGTACGTTCTAACCTTGATTCCTTCATTTTACATACGAAGAAGAAAGCGATGAACAATCAAGTGAAGTTGAAACTAATGCAGGGTACCTTACAGCATCAAATCATATTCTCTATGATGAGCTTGACACTCAGAACTATCATGATTTGAGAACATTTGAATCTGATGAAAGAAAACTTGATCTTCAAGAGCTAGAAAATGAAACTTCAAAAACAGAAAAGCAGTTTAAATTCTCAAGAAAATTGTTAAAACCAAGGAAAAACCTCAAAAAGTGCAATCACTCCTTTTTTCGATACATAAGCACTAAAAAACACGCTTGGGACAAAAAATCTTTGGAAATCAAGGTCGAGAAAGCCTCATGTTTTTACCTTACATAAGGACCCTCACCATCCAAAGACTTTATTCCTCCAAATGAAACTTTAACTATTGCGAGCACTTCTATAGATCCTAAAAATGTGTCTCAGTAAATTTGATGTTGAGGGATATGATGAAAATAGTCTTGAGATACTCGAGCTGATTGATTTATCTATAATCTTGTCATTACACAAAAAAACTAAGAAGTGCAAGACTATGCAAAAATTTTCAAAACACTAGTATATGTCGAGAAACTAGTTCAAAACACCATGACATAGACATTATTCCAAGAAACCACCCTTTCAAAAAGGAACACAAAAAACCTTGATCAAATATTATCACTTAAAAAAGAAAAACAAATGGACATAGGATGTGTTTAGACTTTAGAAACATAGATAAACCTTCGCTAAAGAACACTTGCCTTATTCCCAAAATAGATCATACTACACAAAAGCTAGGGGTTCCTAACCATGTGTCCTTGCATGATATTATTTCAGGGTTATCATCGAGATGATACCACTTCAAAACAATCCACTCAAAGACTTTTTCAAGTTCGCAGGAGTAGTTTCAAGTTCAAACCAATTTTCCTGATCTAAAGGACTACTGGAGACACCTTCAGAAGAACTATGTTTCTAGTTCTAAATTTATTTACTATGGTATACCTTGATGATACCATCATTTGTTTTAAAAATGACAAATAATACCTGTTCTATCTAAAGAAGATATGTAACGAAGCAGGTATGGAGATCAAGAGTATAAGGAGAAACATCAAGAAAAACATGAGTTATTTAAAGATCCTTGGAAAAATCCTTATGCTATGTTTGCAAGTGAAAAAAACCCCGATCTTTTTTCCCAAAAAGCTCGAATAGACAAAGAGTATCGGGAGATCATTTCGAAGATAAGATGCTCAAGTACCATTGCTTCAAAGATTCCTAGTTTTTTAAATTTTCACTCATTGTACATATCATTGTTTGAAGAAAAAGTTACAAAAAATACAAAAACAATAAGAAAAAGTAGAAAAAAGAGGGCAGATTACGAAGAAATGGTACGACCCCATGCCCAAAACAAAAATAGCCATGCTGAAAGTGCGTAGTCTAAGTGCCACTACTAGTGCCAAAAAGATGTCTTGTTGAGTTATCTACCCTAATCATAGTTGAGCATGTTTTAAATTGATTGTTGATAATTTAGTTAAAAGAATGATGGTCAAATTACGAAAGCTTGACTCGTCGAAGAAATTAGATTAGGAAAGAAAGATATTGGTTCCACACACCCAAAATAGAACCAAAGAGGAAAATAGGGATGAATAGCAAACTATGTATCCTAGCCACGATTTTTTATAAAAATCTCATTTTGTACAAAAAATATACTTTTGTGTGAAGCTTGTTGTTATGCCACAAACACATGATAAATCAGATTTGTCTAATCTGATTTGATCATGTTTTTAAATTTCATGTTTTTAGTCTAGTGAATGGAATCCTATCAAAAGCTTAATCTTGATAGTTGACTAGTATAGGTAGAGAATCGATGGAGTTCATCAGTTTAATCGAACTCCCAGAAGATATAAGTGTAGAAGTAGACGAGTTTTTTTTCTCTTTAAAAATAAAATATCAAGGGATTTGCAGTTCAAGTGCACCAAGGAAGAAAAAAATGTTAGGAAAACTAGGTTGGGTAGGTAAAGGTGAAGTTGAGCTAATCATGCTTGCGATTTTCATATCGCCATTTCGGGAAAGAAACAATGAAAAAGAAAAATCCACTAATGGATGAGTCATTGGTCTTCACGAAGCCGAGAGATATGAAATTCTAGACACCTCCCAAAAAAGGAGATGTCCTCCAAATGGAGCCACTATTATTCATTAGTAATTTTTCACTTGTTTAGATGACTAAATGCTTTGTCCGAGGTTTTCTAGAAACAAGATTCAAGGAATATTGTTTCTTCTAGAAATCCCCTCAAACATAAATTTTCACCTATCCCTCCTCTCTTGTCTGTAGTGGTCACTCTATCATCGTACAAAGATCCCATCCTAGACCAATGTCCCTTACTCTATCCATGCTTGATATTTTTGTATATAACACTCTACCTGCGATGCCTAAACCCTCTTATTTCACAATTTGTTTGGCGAGGTTAAGCCAAGTTTTCTCTCCCACTCACCCGAGGATGCCTCAAGCAATATCGGTGTCAAAAATCTGCCTAAAAAATCCATTCAAAGTAAAATAAGGTTGTCTAGGTATATAGGGATGATGGTGCATAAAGTAGAGGTCTAAACCACGTGCCTTATTCAAAAAACCCTGATTTAAACCATCGGTCACACAACCCCTTCTGCGACCTTGCAAAGAAGAGTCAATAAGGTTTTTCCTAAGTCATGCGCCATCATAATTCCCATGCACTATCATTTCACAGAAAAATCAAAGGTAAATTCAAGAAAACACAGAGTGAGGTTTGTCATATTCTTAAGATTACTTAAGCAACTTCCAAAGGCGCCCTCCTGGTCCAACGAGTAAAATATGCCCGAATAGAATATCATATCCAATGAATCTCTGCGGGGATGCCTTGAAGTTTAGTCTAAATCAAAGCAATGATAAAGAGACACCTAAGAAGCTTCAAAAGGTCATTTACAGTGGATAAAAGACACAACAAGCTGAAAACTACAGGAAAGGTCTTAATATCATAACAAGAAGAAAAATAATGTTCATACAAAGGTCTATGCAAAATCTTAGAAATATCAGTAACATATGAGAAACCTAGTTCATCTCAGCAAAGATAATCATTGAAAAGATATTTGCCTCAAGCATAAGAATGGTAGAGGGACAGTTTCCCTTTGCCATAATCCTACAAAGGACAAAAGTTATCGGATGTGCCACAAGTTGAAGGAAAAAACTAAGACCACTATCAGGGAAAAACAATCACATGAAGAGGAAAACATAGAAGTGCACTTTGGTTGAAAATACAAATATGTGACTATTTGACAAAAAAAATGGAGAGATAGTTGGGCTACAAAAGCACAAAGACTCCTCAAATAAATCAATGGGAACTTTGTTGAAAGCAGGGGAGTAATCAATTTAGAAATATGATTTTCTTTGAAAACTTAGAAGGCAGTTTTGTTATCTTATTGAATATCCCCAAAAAACTCAAACATTGGGATGATGAGAAAATGTACATGATAAGTGGAAATAAGAACCTCATTCATCAAACAACGAGAGATTTTCAAAGCGAGTTCCTAAATTTCTTCAAGGGTAAGATGAAAGGGCATAATTTCCATTGGATCAAAGGATCGATTCTAAATTCTTAAAGGGTCAAAAAGGAAGTGATTTTAAGGCACTACACACCTTTTTCACTAACAAAACGAGACCTCTTTTTCAAACTCTATCTTCTCACAAATCAGCAATCACGGTCACGGGTATGTTTTAAAGGTAGGAGGCAAGTTCGAGTTTTATATCACTCTACACATATTCTCAAAAACACAATTATCAAAGGTCTAGTCAAGCGCCCAAAGCTGCAAAGAAATCGGTGGTTAAAGGACAATGAAAGGAAAAATAGAATCATAAAAAGGGGCTAAAAGGCGAAAAGGGACGGTGAAAGCAAGATAAATAGAAAGGTGAAAATTAGAGTTTAGGAAAAGGGGGTTTAGAGTTAAATTCTTTCAAAAAGATGGTATAAAAAACTTCAATAGCCTTTTCTCCCCCTCATTCCAACTTTGGAAAAGCATACGCAAATTTCCCCACTTCAAAATGCATCCTCGGGCATTTTTTCACGGATGTTGTACACCTATACATGGATGCTATGTGCTTGCGGGTCTTCTCCTATGCTCTTTTCTTAAAGAGGTTACATGCACGTAGATGGGTGTTGCACCCTTCGATTCCGCCGATGTGCGAAGCTCGTCACCCGCGGCACGGCTTCACGTGCGAGAGGCCATCGGGCCATAGGTGATGCACGCTGCCGCTACGCCTTCACCCGAGACTACGTGGAGAGCTGCCCGGGCCATTACTATAGGGTAAAATGCTTGGGTTGTTTATTATCAAATATCCCTCTCGGGGGCTTTCAGGTGCCGAGTGATCGTGAGATTAGCTATATAGTTCACAAAGAAGATGCATATATGTTCATGTTTAACTTAAACAACTTGATGAAATGAGATGGAATATTACCTCTTTTTTAGATCCCAAAGTCTTTGGAGAGCACTAGACGAAGCAAGGGATTCACCTTCACTAGCTCAAATCCAGACCCTATGATCAATCAAAGCACCCATGTAATCTCTACCACAATATATTTCCTACCAATTAAGTTAACATATGATAAGCATTGAGAAATACAAATCTAAGCCATTAATCTCATGCTACATAAATAATTGAGAAATAATTAACAATATTGGCGCATTGAATGGAAAAAAGCAGATACATTTCTATTGATTTATAAAAAAGAGGATTACAAGCGTTGGTTGTACCAAGCCCACCTCGGTCTTCTAATCTCTCTCGCTCTTTCTTCTGAATGTGGTGATGTCTTTAGTCAACAAGTCCTCAATGAACTTCTTTGAGTTTTGACCTTCACACTACAACAATAAAAGCTACGCTTCACATGTATTCAAAAAACCTTCGACCTTGGACCAAGAGCCTACAGGCTCCATTTTATAGGAGATGGAGAGGAAAACCTTGCCTTTCTCCTTCCACAGTTCTAAAATATAAAAACCAAGATGTTTCCTCAAATTTCCATGCTTTTTCCTTTCTTGAGAGTCTAGTTGTTTTTTGTCAAGACCCAATAAGAGGTTAGTGTCTTGCAATTTCCATTTTTATGCGACTCTCTGTGAGAAAAAAGCTGGAGTTTCAAATCATTCTCACGAGGTTTTCCTATTTCAAACTCAAAACACGGGTAACGCTTCCCTCTAGGCTAAACGGGAGCGTTTCCCTAGCCACTAACGTGATCTTTTCATGGATCGGGGAGCATTATAACGGAATTTGGATGTTATAGAGGCGTGTTACCTTGGCGAAGTAGGTTTAATTTAGGTCTCTTTATTCCTTCCATACTTATCTTCTCCTACGAGGTGATGAGGAGTTTATTTGACTGTAATAGATGCCCCCCTAAAGTGTGAGGTCGGAGATGAAGACAATGGGACGAAATAATTTATAATATGTGTAGTAGAGCTAAAGAGATTGGAGGAGTAGGAAAACGTGAAACAAAAACATATGTCGGGGAAAATATAGTTTCTGTCTTGAGGTCGGACATTCCCATGCTTAGTAGCTAATCAACATGATTTCTCTGAGTACGGAGATATGAAGAATATGTCCACCAATAAGCATAATGTGGAAGTGTCCGTCATAATGGGATCGAGCCGAACAAGCTATCTCCATAACAATATTGCAACTTGGGGAAGGAAACACAATTTGTAATGATGTAACTCACCTTTGGGTCTTGGCAACCACTTCACTTAAACTACATATTTCTTGATATGTGAAGGAAGGAGCTTTCATCAAACATGTGAGAAATCATCTAATTACCATTCGATAATGAAAACTATTAACGAGAGGCGAAAGGTGGCCACCAATAATGATGATGGTCCCTAAGATGCACAGTACAATCTAGTGAGTGTGAATAAAAGGAGTTGAAGTCAAACACTCATAGAATCATTCGATTGGGAGTCAATTATGAAGACCCCTAATCAAACACAAGATCACACCTTAGCGATGTACGCAAGTATCTGAGTACGATGAGTTTACTGGACCAACTTCCTAGATAATATGTTGGAGTCTATAGGAAGAGATCTGTCAAAAAGGTAGGCATTGAGGCGTCCTAAATTAGTCGACATGAAACTAGAAAAAGATTATTTTTTTCTTGATGGAAATAATGAAGAAGAAAATGGGGGATAATCGACGACAAATAATTTACGGCATAATTATCGGTTTGGTTGATATGGGGAGCGGTAGATAGACGAGATCTGCTTGAACAATAGAAGGAAGCGTAATAGGGTACTAGACAGCTGAGGCTTAATGAATACCAAGAGGTTTTAGGATTTTATCGGTGTAGGAACACTTTCGGGAGATGAAGAGCTAAACTCATAGATGGTAGGGTTCGGTTAATTACGAAAGAGTTTTTCTAGGAAGTGCCATGTGTTGTAACCTTGAGAAACAATTCCTTGCTGTGTAAAGGAATCCATGCTCAACCCATTTAAATAACTATGTCACAGAGATATGGATCCATGTTCAATCACCTCCAGAGTTCAATCATTGCATCTTCAAAATAAAATGCTATAAATGATCCACAATGCTATTATTTGCTGATATAGAATGAAATGTTCATAAGAAGAATGAAAGGAAAAAGCCCAAAACAATATGCTACTATACAGAATTTATCATCTCAGACTTCAGAAGAATGAAAAGAAAAGAACAGCTAAAATGAAGGAGCGCCTATTAAGGGTTTTAACTCTTATTTACATATGCAAAAAGAGACCTGCTGCTTCGATACTTCATTTTATTCAAAGACTGAAAATACATTATGTAAACTAGAAAACGAATCAATATCCGCAAATGCTAGAAGTTCATATTTCCTTTATTAATCATTTGAAATCTCAATACAAAAATCAGTGTCTGGAGATCTCTGAAAACCGGAACCCCATCTCCTCCTTTACCCTCTGCTTTTATATCTGCTCTTTGATCTAACTAACTGTTATGATCAGTTTTAAAACTGATTCTTGGAAGTTCTAGAATTATTTAAATCTACAAAATATCTGTTTTAATATTATATATATAATATATATAATATAAAACTGAAAATAAAATCTTACTCTAACGCAAGCAAAAGGAACCCATGGTACATTTTGGGTCCCACTACGTCTATCTGAATTTATGAAAAAGCCACCCATGGTTTATAAAAACCGAAAACTGCCTGCGGGGGGTAGTGATAGCGACTTGTACGAAATAACCTCAAGGTGCCGCAATGCACCATAGCCGTCAATCTTGTAATCAGTGGTTTCATCTAAACCATTTGCGGGGGGGCGCATCTCTCATAAACTTTGTTAAATTTATTCCCCCGCAAATCGTTGGATCTGAGCTAAATGATCCACGTCATTGATTTAACTGCAATGTTATATGTGGTTGCTTCCCTGCGCCATTGTGAGACTGCTTCAAATTGAGAAAACTCCCCTTGATCCGTAGTCAAAAATATATATATAAAAGAAGTAAAGCTGAGTCACGTTATTTCAGAACCATGCTACTCTGGTTCAATCAGTAAATGAACCCAATAGAGCTTGGTAAATGTGGTCTTTGAGCGGATAAAATCACAGCATACGATTCTGCAAATTGTTCTTGCGATGTTTGGTACGAAACGTCGGATCAAGGAAAATTAAGTGAATTTGATGGCTTGATTATGTTATTTCAGCGGATCTGTTCCTTATGAATGCAATCTCTTATGTGGACAAAAATGTAAACACAAACCGAATTTCGGTCGAATGATTCAAACCAATTTTGAAAACGTTTTTACGGAAAAACATGCATTTGAAGAATCATTGAAATCTCTTAAGCAATTTGGATTTTTAATAAATTTCCTTGCTAAAATCGATTGGGCATATTCTGCAAAAAACCCACGTCGCGGTTTTTTGAAATTTTCCTCCGTTTGCCCACAATTTGAAAACGAAAATCATGACCTGGGAGGGTCTACGTTTTTGTGTAAGTATTTTTCACCCTTCAAACGTTTGCCTGGTATCTTGCACAATTTGATAGACGAAGTCACTGCCATTCATCCAATCCTGCAATTCATAAGCTTTTCTGAGATAATCCCATGAGTTCCCCTGCAGCCTTTTCATTACGCTAATCAATTGAAGCAAAGAAAAACTTGGGATGACTACTTCATCTGACCATCTCTACTAATAAAATCTTTATGTTCCCAGCTGCCTATGGTAAAAAGGTCATCGCCAAAGTCTAAACATTCACATCTGTCCTACGCTACTCCATTGTCATTCTTATGACACTGCAAAACATATCCTCTGTTGTTGATTGACAATTCCTTGGAAAGATGCCTTAAATGCTGAAATTGCAGTTGCAGTTTAATAGAGATCACGGGTAGCTTTATTTCTTCATGCTTGAATTTATCTCTGGTAATCATTAGTGAATCATCATTTGGTGATGCCAAACTCTGATCAACAACTTCTATCACACAGCTACTGGAATCATGGTGATAGACAAAGGATCCCGCATGCTTATATTTGTTGTTATGGTTAGTAATGGAAAACACACCCCCTACATATGTTTCCAGCACAAATATCACAAAAATGGAAACGAAGAAAATATCATGATAAGATCTATGTCCATAGTTATATTTAATTCCTTAATAATTCTTCCCAGTGGAAATCTCTCTCGACTTTTGGCTGAGTAGATATTGTGCTACAACATCTGGCTCCAATTGGGGACAGTGCTTTGATAGCAAAGTGCTAAGGACTTGTAGATCAGTAGCCTTTATTGGGCAATGGAGTCAAGTTAGACTGAATTTGCTCTTAATCAAAAATCTCTGAAAATTTCAAAACCTTTTTGAACCCTCCTTCTGCAAGGATCTTTATTTTGAACTGAAAATTATAAACTAGAAACACTGCAACTGGAAATGCTCAACTCCTGAGCTTATTTATGTACAACCCCTATATATATAAGCATGGTTGAACTTAATCAAGTGAAGTCAACCTTCCAATGGAACCACTCCAACATCTGCTTGTCAGATTTAATACCTTTATACTGCTGAAATTTAAAAATCAAAAGAGGAATGTACCATGAAAAGTTTTCATATAGAAAATTTTTTACATACTCTCGCATTAAAGCTTGTTGCTGACCAAAGAAATTTGCCATATAATCAGCAACTGGATCATAGAAATCATGAGACAAAACTTTGGTTACCTCCTTTTCTTGATCATTTTGCAGAGGTCTTTGAACATGGCAGCTTCTTTCGTTGTTTGACTTTTCAATTAGGAACTGTGTGTTAGGGAATTGACTGCCATTTTCTATAGGTAGGCATTCAGGTTGAAAATAAAAATCCAAGGTTTGCTCTCCGTAATGCTGATGTTCTTCATTTAACATCAATTGATGACAAAAATCTTCCTCTTCTTGCAAACATGTCTGAGAAGCTGCACTATTTTCCTCACTACTCACAAAACTATTGCAATGATCTTCCATGCTTTCATAGTGTAGTTCAGCTTTTGCAACTAAGTTTTGACTAGAATCTTCAAAAGGATTAGATTCTTGTTCTTCAACAATACAGGAAACTTTTGACACTTTTTGGAAATCTTTATTTGCCTCTGAACTTACATTCTCTTGTAAAGAAATTCCAATGTTTCCTTCACAAGCACTCTTATCTTTGACAAAACTTGGACTTTCTACATCGCAGGAAGAATTTTTACAAGCCCACGCATTATTCTCGATTTCTTGCGCATGGAGAAACATCAGCTTCAGAGTGCTAGGCTTTCTCTCCTTGAGATAAAAAGCCAAGGCAATAGAAAGAGCTTTCAAATAATAGACCATAGCTGCTGCTTCTGGAGGTCGAATTTCTTCTGGCATGCTGAAATAAATTTTTTGAAACCTCCTATTAAACTCAGAAATCGATTCATTACTTTGCCTTCGGATAGAATATAGTTCCGAAAGGTGCTCTTCATATGACTTACTCTCACCCCAATATGTAAGAAATACATCCTGAAGATCTTGCCAGGAATTAATTGAATTTACTTCGAAACACTGAAACCATTGTTGAGCATCCTATTTTAAAGAATGACAAAACATCCTTAAAGCTACGTCTTCATAAGTAATTTGAAATTTTTCCAGGAAGTATTCAAATTCCAAGATATGTGATTTAGCTGAAATGTCCTTCTCCTTCCCGGAGAAACTTGGCAAGGAATTAAATCCTTTTGAAGGATATTGATGGAGAATGGCAGGCAACTTCAGGGGTTTAAAGATTTCTTTATTTTTGAACTGAAAAGCAGTCAATTTCTCATGAGGCAAAATATTATCATGCAAAGATGATGAATCATGATCTTTATGCCCAGACTGTGACTGTTTATCTTCCGGGATTGTAATACAACAATCATCCCTCCTTTCATATTTAGGAGGCACACTTGTGTCAAGATTTATAATACAAGCAGGATCTTTTTCCAATAATGAATTTACATTTTGGGCTTTATAATCTTCTGAGAAAATAAAGCAGGAAACAATCCTTTTAAGATAAAAGGGAAAATAAACCACTAAACTGACAGTAAAAAATAGAACCTCCTTTAAAAGCGGAAATTCTGATACATGTCTTTTCCATGATACTTTCTCATCTTCTTGCCAGGAAAATTCTTCATCTAATGTAACCTTCATCCTTGGAGTCGCCAGGTGAACAACCAATATTCAAATCTGAATCTTGTTCACCATCAAAAAGAAAGGATTACGAAACCTTCTGCTGCAAGGTATTTGACCTCGCGTTTGGCTTTTTGAAAATGAGAATTCTGTAAATAACAAACACAGCCCAAAAACTTCCTCCTCACTGAACAACTAGAGGAAGTAGAAAGAAAACCCAGGGAAATGAACTTCGCTTCTTCGTTCCCCGGCAATGGTGCCAATTAATGTTGTACCTTGAGAAACAATTCCTTGCTGTGTAAAGGAATCCGTGCTCAAGCCATTTAAATAACTATGTCACAGAGATATGGATCCATGTTCAATCACCTCCAGAGTTCAATCATTGCATCTTCAAAATAAAATGCTATAAACGATCCACAATGCTATTATTTGCTGATATAGAATGAAATGTTCACAAGAAGAATGAAAGGAAAAAGCCCAAAACAATATGCTGCTGTACAGAATTTATCATCTCAGACTTTAGAAGAATGAAAAGAAAAGAACAGTTAAAATGAAGGAGCGCCTATTAAGGGTTTTAACTCTTATTTACATATGCAAAAAGAGACCTGCTGCTTCGATACTTCATTTTATTCAAAAACTGAAAATACATTATGTAAACTAGAAAACGAATCAATATCCGCAAATGCTAGAAGTTCGTATTTCCTTTATTAATCACTTGAAATCTCAGTACAAAAATCAGTGTCTGGAGATCTCTGAAAACCGGAACCCCATCTCCTCCTTTACCCTCTGCTTTTATATCTGCTCTTTGATCTAACTAACTGTTATGATCAGTTTTAAAACTGATTCTTGGAAGTTCTAGAATTATTTAAATCTACAAAATATCTCTTTTAATATTATATATATATAATATATAATATAAAACTGAAAATAAAATCTTACTCTAACGCAAACAAAAGGAACCCATGGTACATTTTGGGTCCCACTACGTCTATCCGAATTTATGACAAAGCCACCCATGGTTTATAAAAACCGAAAACTGCCTGCGGGGGGTAGTGATAGCGACTTGTACGAAATAACCTCAAGGTGCCGCAATGCACCATAGCCGTCAATATTGTAATCAGTGGTTTCATCTAAACCATTTGTGGGGCGGCGCATCTCTCATAAACTTTGTTTAATTTATTCCCCCGTAAATCATTGGATCTGAGCTAAATGATCCACGTCATTGATTTAACTGCAATGTTATATGTGGTTGCTTCCCTGTGCCATTGTGAGCCTGCTTCAAATTGAGAAAACTCCCCTTGATCCGCAGTCAAAAATATATATATAAAAGAAGTAAAGCTCAGTCACGTTATTTCAGAACCATGCTACTCTGGTTCAATCAGTAAACGAACCCAATAGAGCTTGGTAAATGTGGTCTTTGAGCGGATAAAATCTCAGCATACGATTCTGCAAATTGTTCTTGCGATGTTTGACTGAATTTGAAAGCGATCAAGGAGAAAGTCAAGCTGAAGTCGATGAGCAGTTATGTTATTTCACTGGATCTGTTCCTTATGAATCCGCAATCTCTTATGTGGACAAAAATGTCAAACACAAACCGAATTTCAGTCGAATGATTCAAACCCAATTTTGAAAAACGTTTTCTGGAAAAACAGACATTTGAAGAATCATTAAAATCTCTTAAACAGATTTGGATTTTTGAGCAATTTCCTCGCTAAAGTCAATTGGGCATATTCTGCAAAAAACCCACGTCGCGGTTTTTTGAAATTTTCCTCCGTTTGCCCGCAATTTGAAAACGAAAATCGTGACCTGGGAGGGTTTGCGTTTTTGTGTAAGTATTTTTCACCCTTCAAACGTTTGCCTGGTATCTTGCACAATTTGACAGACAAAGTCACTGCCATTCATCCAATCCTGCAATTCATAAGCTTTTCTGAGATAATCCCATGAGTTCCCTTGCAGCCTTTTCATTACGCTAATCAATTGAAGCAAAGAAAAACTTGGGATGACTACTTCATCTGACCATATCTACCAATAAAATCTTTATGTTCCCAGCTGCCTATGGTAAAAAGGTCATCGCCAAAGTCTAAACATTCACATCTGTCCTATGCTACTCCATTGTCATTCTTATGACACTGCAAAACATATCCTCTGTTGTTGATTGACAATTCCTTGGAAAGATGCCTTAAATGCTGAAATTGCAGTTGCAGTTTAATAGAGATCATGGGTAGCTTTATTTCTTCATGCTTGAATTTATCTCTGGTAATCATTAGTGAATCATCATTTGGTGATGCCAAACTCTGATCAACAACTTCTCTCACACAGCTGCTGGAATCATGGTGATAGAAAAAGGATCCCGCATGCTTATATTTGCTGTTATGGTTAGTAATGGAAAACACACCCCCTACATATGTTGCCAGCACAAATATCACAAAAATGGAAAGGAAGCAAATATCATGATAAGATCTATGTCCATAGTTATATGTAATTCTTGAATAATTCTCCCAGTGGAAATCTCTCTCGATTTTTGGCTGAGTAGATATTGTGCTACAACAAAGTCAATATTTCTTCATCTTGGGATTAAAAGGTAGTAGTGTGAAAAGATAAATTGGAGGTCAATTTCTTTCAACAACAAGGGATCACTTTCTTGAGGTAGATATGATTATCTTAAAGTTTGGAAAGGTTCAATATAATGCCTTAATTGATGATGATAAGATGAAACTGTTGTGTAATATTGATGACTTGAACCTTGTCACAAGATTGAAGGAAGAAGATGGCTCCTGATACCCAGGAAGGAATCAATTTCGATATAATGAGATGCAAAGGAAAGAGGGAGCCATGCATCTATCTCCATAAATAATGGGTAGTTGAGTCCCTTATGAAGGCAAGCTATAAATTTTGTGGCTATAACTTTCTAATTGAAAGAAAGTTGTGGATCTCCTCTATGGTTTAAAGGGAGTATGAATTCTCCATATATATGAGAAGGATCAAGGGTCTATCCCAAATGGGAATAGGAATATCTTCTTTGGTTGAGAAGGAGTGATGGTAAATCATCACTTGTTCATTATCTTCTTCATGTGTCATGCACTTAACCAGGACTAATAGTTGTAAGTCTAAGTGAAGGAATTGGAGAGAGAATGGTAGAGGAATGGATAATCATTTTGGGTTTCCTTGAGGATATATAATCCAAGAAAGAAAAGGTATTGACACTCTTTGAGGATAGGATAGGTATCTAATATAAGAGTGGTATAAGAGGATGAATATTCTTTTACGATTAAGGGTTTAAAATAGAAGATATGAATAGTCCTAAAAATACATAACTAGTGAACATTTGAATGGGGTATGTGCCTTAGAGGTAGTACATTATCTCAAGTAAATCCTCCCATCATAATGCTCTTGAATTAAGTTGATCTTGTGTAGTTAGGCCTTAAAGGTAGTGTTGGTTGTAATGTTGATGCTTACATATGACTTATCAATCTTACTCTTCTTATGAGAACTCTTCAATTTGAGAATGATGTTGTATCAATTGTACGATTATGAATACCTCCCTAGTTAAGAGGGAGTGTTGGAAATGTAACTAGTTTCGATCTTCATAATTGTTATTGTACTCATTTAAATATGTATATCTTAGGTAACAAACAAAAGAAGAAAGAAAATTAAATTTTTTAAAGCATGAGTTTCATGCTTCTTATTGATGATATTCTAGGTAAAAGCATGTTCTTCATGTTTGTAGGGTTTGTTATGTCATAGAATTTATTATCATGAGTCAAGAGAGTCAACATCATGATCATAAGACCCTTCCAAAAAAGATGTACCTTGTAAAAGAATTTGTTTGAACCTAGAAAGTCTTGGAAACCTCCAAAGTACAAGTCATCCCTCGCAACTACAAGTCAGCCTAAAGGAGGCAACTTGACCCCTTGGAAAGGCTAAAAATAGAAGCAATTTTGACCTCATTTGACACATTCACTTACACAAGTTTGATCTCTCAAGAAGAAGTTCAATATGAAGCCAGGAGCTAGAAGAAAAGAAGGGTGAAGGTCTAGAAGGCAAGAAGAAGAAGAAAAACAAATAATGGGCTCTATCTCTCTCACACATGAAAAATATAGGGCTTTTCCGGGTTTCAAGAAATTCAAAATTGTAGGATATCAAGTTGCATGATCAAGTTGGTGGAAGAGCGAATTATTCTATTTTGTCTTCGTTAACCTTGGGGGACATTATCCTAATCAAAGGAGGATCTCTTGAAGTTTTTTCTTGTGTTGAAATTAGGGTTTATATAGCATCTTCAAGGTTGAAGTTATAGGACGAAGTTGCAGTGTCGAAGCTAGGGGTCGAAGCTAGATTCTGGTTGAAGCAAGATCGGGCCTTGTTGATCTAATCCACCTTGAAGGATATCTCGGAGGGATGACTTGGTACTTTGGAGGATGACTTGATCTAGGGTTTGGGTCTTGATTATCTCATTTTAAGTAGATTCTATAAGAAGAGAATAGTTTTTATGGGTTTTCCCCTTGGAGGGGTTTTTCCCTAGCTTGGAGCCTAATTTTTGTGTCCACTATCTCTACTATTTTTCTCTTGATTATATTTTGACGAATAAGAACTAACAAAGAAAACAAAATAAGGAAAATAAATTTCACAAGCAATTATTAAGGTTAAGAAAAATATGAATTAATAACTTCAATATTTCATTTTCCAATAACAATGAGAGGTATGTATTAAGTTTTTAGTTTTCATTCCTTCCTCATAATTTTGATATTCAGTGAGTTACAAGAAGTTGAACCAAGAGGTGGAAACAAACCATTTTCGAAGGGAAGATACAGCCGAATGAGAAACTCCACTCGTACTTTGGACATGTGATTTTAGGAAATTAATTTATCTCATTTCATTTGTTGTTTGAAGGTCTAGTTTTATACTTAACTAGTGCTAATAGACATTAATCTTGCAGAGAGACAAGTTGTCAATTATTGTATCAGAACGTTTGAAGGATGCTTCATCTTTTATTTTCTTTCCAAAACTTCTGCATATGATTTATTTACATTGAAGTGTTTAGAATCTGATTTGGTCAATGATTATTCACAAGAATCTGCCTTCTGATTATGTTATACTCACAAATTTTTATTAATAAATCAACCTTATTTTTCTCTATATTTAATGTGTATATTTCTTTAAAAAATCATATTTTTATAGCATTCTATTCTCTTAAATTTATGAATTTAATGCAATTGAGGCTCTACAGTTGTTTGAGGCTGAAAAGTCTTAAAACATTGATTAGTTTGATGTTTTTTATGTTTGCTTTTTTATTTTTATTCATTGATTTTTAATGTCCATATTTATATTTCATAAATTTTATGAAATTTCAATCATCCCTTTGTAAATAACCTTCTTTGATCACTAAAAAATTGTAAATTATTTTAAAAGTCAGTCACAACAACGAGAATTAATTCCTGGGCCGACTTGTCCCATTATCTCACCCACCCTAGTGAGATCTGAGGGGTTGGTTGAGAGAAGTATAAAAAAACTTCTCTTCGATCAACAATCTTTTGGTGACCATACTATGGAATAAATAGTTCTCATGTTACATCTAATATGCATTAAATTCATGATTATCCATTCTCTTGAACAACCTAACCTAGGATTTTGTTTGTGTGATAATACTAACATTGCTCACTCGTTGCTTGATTTCATCCTTCCAAATGTTGTTTCCAATGAAGAGTGTGCTCAGAATTGGGCTATTATCTCACGATATATTCATTTGTAAGAATGACGAGAATCCTTTCAAAAGCATATTTGTGAGCATGAAAACTTAACTCATAGTTAGTTGGTTTGTCAATATATCTGATTAATCTTCTTTCAATATGATAAATTACCATTCGATCTAATCAAAAACCTGATCTTGTTCCATAATTGAATGAAAAAAGGAACATTGCTAGTTATTTACTTCATCATATCTTCTATAACACCCCTAAATTTTATCAATTAATTCAATATCGGCTTGTAGTTTCACGAGACATTAAAAACACTGACGAGTAAGAAGTTAAAACCAACCAACAATGTGAATGTGACATCAATGCATACATGATCCTCGCCAATGATCTTTTTATAAGTAGTGAACCTTGATCCTCTAGATGTATCAAAGGAAAAATTCCTTATTATACTCCTATTGATGAAATTCAAAGACATAGAGTTATATTAGAAGTCGAAGCTTGATGTTGATTCCTGCAAAGTCCAATTATCTCTTCTAGGGCTACCTATCTCAAAAATCATATAATGTCTGGGACTCAATCACAACCATCATCCATAACCCATTGGCCCACAACCTCTGGGTCTTCCTTGTCAATTTTGGGCTCAATTCCCACTCCAAAAATTTCTATTGGGTCAATGTATTCATCTTTGACCCCTCATCAGTTAGCCACTAACCCGATGGAGGTCATTCATAAATATAGATTTTTTCAATTTGAAGAAGATCTAACTCCACACCTTGGCATGCACAATCCCCTTAAACTTGGCACCAGCCAATGTGCCTCTTCCAAAATTTAAAGGTCATTTTCCTTAGTTCACAGCTGAAAAAACTATCACTTCAAACGAGCATTTAATCACATTTTCTAATGATTTCCACAATATTAGGGAAAATGATAGTGACACATGTATGTGGTTGTTTGTAAATTCCCTTCAAGTCAGATTTACTACCCATTTTTTTGAACTACCCCTAAATTCTTTTCCACTTGGAAAGAGTTTTGCTATTGGTTCAAATCTACCTATGGGTAGCCTAGGAACCCTATCGAACATTTATTTTATTATAACAAAATCTCCTTTTCAAAAGGAGAAACCATTAAATCATTCAACCTTCATTTTACTAAACTATATAATTATATACATGAAATACTTCACCCTCAAATTTAAGCAGCAATGATGCACTACTATAGTGCATTTCCCCCACCTTACCACCAATGGTTAGAAGAGAAGAATGCTACTAGTATTGAGTCTACACTCCAAATTTTCCTAGAATATGAAGAACATATTCGTAGAACTAGTGTTCCTTTAGAGGGTCAATCCAATCAATCTGACATGACATATATTCTTGAACTCATGCAAGACATGAGAAACAGATTTATCTCTTATGAAATAAAACTCAATGTTCAACCTCAACTAGAACCCTCTTTCTTAACATGTGTTCATGCCGCTTAGCAAGCATATCAACCAAACTCTTTGTTCTCTCATCTGTGGTGTCACTTTTTTCAAGAATACCATGATGATAAAACTATAAAATTTTAATTAGTGCAAGAGAAATAATCTTTGGAAAAAAAATTCACCCCACCGTGGCAACTCTAGACTCGATTGATAATAAAGAGGTGTTATCTATTGAGACAAGAGGTGCCTTTATAGCTCACAATGCTAGAAACTAGGCTTCCAAATAGCATAAAATCCAATAACTACAGATTCCTTTATCATTCATTCCATTGTAAATACAAAATATACCTCTCAAAATGTACATTATTTTATCCTTTATTCATCTTCCATGATGCCCAAATTTGGCATCCTCAAGAAAATGGCCAACATCAAAGTTAATGTCTCCCTACTTGATATGGCAGTTATTTTTGAATAGAAAAGGCATTTAAAAGGTTTCCTTGGAGGTAAAATAGCTACACCAGTTAATTCCCTAGAGATTCGACCAAAATAAAAAATACCATAAGGTGAAAGTCCTTGATGTTCATAACCCTTTAGCTTCTCTTATAACTCCTCCTTTTTATGTCTCCATGAAAATCCATGATCAAATAGCACATTTTTGCTTGGTTGACGGAGGCCCCTGAATATAACATAAATCCTAAGGTCATAATGGAATAATTAGGTCTATAATTCTCTAAATATACTCGAAGTAAAGTGCTTGCATTCAATAACTCCCTCAAGGAAACAAATACCATGCTAGTTGTTTACGCTTATCCCAAAATTAGAACTAATTATAACAAAAAAAATCATGGACATGTCAATCTCTAGTTTTTCAATAATTTTTGGAATAGATTAGAAAGTCTACACGGGTGGTTACATTTAATTCCATGGCACACTTATGAACTTGCCTAAAAATGCAAATAAACATTATAGTTTATAGGGAATTTTTTTCATGCCATACATTGAAGGTTTACCCCAACCACATGTTAATCATGTACAAGAGAAAATTGGTATGTACTCCCTTTTCGCTAAAGGTGAGGTGCCTCCTCCTTCAGAAGCCCATTAGGAAGTTCATATGTGGCATTTACATTTTTATGGGGCCTATTCTAGTGAAGGTAATGGCACCAATATTTTCTTTTATTCACCCCTCAAAAAAATGCACCAATATGAATTTAGACTCGAATTTCAATGCACCAATAACATTGAAAAATTTTAAGCACTTCTTTTAGGGATATAGAAATTCTTATCTTTGGGTTGTAAGTATTTAACTTCCTTAAGGGACTCAGAGTTGGTTGTCAACCTAATAAATAAACTATATTCTCCTTCTAACAAACTCATTAAAAGATATACTCAAATCTCTTAGGAAAATATCTTCGAGATTTTAGATTTCAAAATTACTCATGTTCATAGGCAACCTAATTCCTTGGTTGTTTAGTTAGCCATATATGCTACAAGTTGTTCTCATCAAATATTTCTTGAAAGACCATTTTTTTTTACAGTCCCTTTATAGGCTTCATCTCCAAAACAATGACGGGACTAGAAAGTCTTCTCTGATGATGAAATAATTTGTGATTTCATACAAAAACAACCTATCAAGGAGAATGAGATTATATATTTAAATGACAACGGATACCCAGTAGGGATTTCCCCCCTAGAAAGTTATTTCTCAGCAAGTGACATTCCTGATTCGAAAAAAAACATGGAAAATAATCTAAACACAAAATCAGAGAAATAATTTTGGTAGATATTGGAACCCCTGATGATCCAAAGATATTACAAATTGGGGCCCAATCCACCAAAGAAGAGAAATAAATAATTCTCTAATTTGTTTGGTTGGTCTTACAAAGACCTTCGCGGTTTTGATCATGGCATCATTCAACATTCCATTATTATTAAACAAGATTCCAAACCAATTATCTAGAGAAAAAGACTAGTCAATCCTACTCTAGAAGCCACTATTAGAAAAGAATTGGATAAGTTACTTCAAGCTCAAATAATTTTTCTAGTTAAATACTCAGAGTGGGTGGCCAACCTGGTCCCTATTAGGAAGAATAATAGTGGCATATGCTTGTGTATGAACTAATACTCATTAAATAAGGCTAGTGTAAAAGATAATTTCCCTTTCCTAACATGGACTAGATTTTATAGTAAGTGGAAAGATCTCAAATGATGTCCCTTTTAGATGGATTTTCTAGTTATAACTAGATTTGTGTGAAGAAAATGGACAGGTAAAATATTATTTTTACCACTCATTGGGGCACTTTTTCTTATGATCGAATGCATTTTGGCTTGATCAATGTAGATGCCACTTTTCAGAGGGCTATGCAATTAGCTTTCAATGACCACATCGGGAAGATCATCCAAATCTATCTCAATGGTATGATGGTATACTTAAAGTGTCGTAAAAATCATTTTGAGCATCTAAGATGAGTTTTCATTAGGTGTAGAAGATTTGGTATATCTCTAAATCCAAAGAAGTATGTATTTGGAGTCACCATTGGTAAGCTTCTATTACATGTCATGTATGAAGCTCGAATTAGCATTGATCTAGAAAGGGTCTAAGAAATCAAGAATCTCCCACCCCTTAATTTGAAAAATAAAGTCCAGTATTTTGTGGGAAAGGTAAATTTCCTCTGCATTTTTATTAACTATTTTTCTAAAATTACTAAACCTATTAATAATTTATGGAAGCAAGATCGTGTTTTCAAGTGGGATTTTAATGCACAAAGAATTTTTCTTACCACAAATGAATTTATTGCCTCTGCAACAATGTTTTCAAAGCCATATTTCAGTAAGGAATTATTTATCTACACGAATGCAATAGAAGAAGCCGTTTTTGGCATCCTCATGAAAAATAATGATCAATGAATTGAACATCCACTTGTTTTTGTGCGTCAAATCCTTTCAAACAATTAATTCAAATACTATTTTATTAAGAATTAACATTCATTTTCTCTTGTAAAACCAATTGAGAAATTTCGGCACTATATCCTAGGAAAGCATATGGAGGTAAGAGTATCGTTTCATGTTGTTAAATGTATGCTTTCATAGACTTATCATTCATGAAAACTTTATTATTAACTTTCAAAACTTCAAGAGCATGATTCATTAATCATTGCCACCAAAAAAATAAAGGGACATGATCTAGTGCTTCACCTGCTTCAATATATTGAACCATGTGATCATAGAATGATGATGAATCGTTATCTGCCCTTTTCTTTAATTAATGAACAATAAATTGATGTCGCAGATCACCCTGGTGCAACAATTTTATTTACTACTTGAAAAATCAAAAATTTCTTTATCGTCTTCATAAAACTCAATGAACAAGGTTTTGTTTGGAATCTTCAAATATCTAATCATTAATAACGCGTTTTTTCGATGTTCTTTTAATGGATTGTTATTACATTTTGTTGATGAAGAGTCTATTGATGAAATATTAGCACCATCTCATGGTTCCACTCATAGAGGAATGCATATGGGTGGTAATTTTGGAATCAAATCCACCACACATAAAATTTCGAGATATGGTTTTTATTGGCCAACAATATTTTAAAATTCATATATATATGTACATAGTTGCAGAGAATGTCGGCAATTTTTTGGTAAAGAAAACTTTCACGCCATGCCTTTGCAAATTATCATTGTTGATTTCCCATTTTCAAAATGGGGTCTTGAATATATTTAACCAATCAATCCACCCTCATCTACAAGGCATATATTTATCCTCATTTGCACTTAATACTTCACAAAGTGGGAATAGTTTGTCCTACTAAAGAATGTCAAGATGAGAAAGTCAATGAATTTCTTGAAAACAATATTTTGTCACATTTTAGTGTCCCTCTCAATCTCATCACATATAATGGTACAAAATTTATTTATATGTGGTTCACTAAATTCTATGACAAATACAGGATTAGACATTCCACATCCTCCCCTATTTCCCTCAAGGTAATGGACAAGTGAAATCTACAAAAAAAAATATAATCTGAACCTTAAAGAAAATCATAAATGACAAAATTTTTAATTGGCACAATTTATTAAAATATTCCTTATGGGTTGACTATACAATCGTGAAATCAAGTATTAATGCTTTCCCTTTCCAAATTGTGTATGGTAAAGATGCAGTTATGCATGTTGAATTTGAGTTTACTTGTTTACGCCTTGCCATGCAAGTTGAAAAGCTTAATTCTACCTATATCCCTCAAAGATTTTTAGCTCTATTAGCCCTGCAAGAACAACATAATAATTCTCTTGATAATCTTAAACGTAATATGCAGAGAGTAAATAAATATTTTGATAAGAAATCCAAATATGTTAATTTCACCGTCATCAAAAATTTTTGTTATGGGACTCTGCAGATGTATAAAAAGGAAAACATTACAATTTCCAAAAGTTATGGAGTGTCCCTTTTAAAATCACAATCATTGGGCCTAATTTTATCTTCTAAAAGATGAAAATTATTGCATCAAGCCCTACACTACGAATGGCTCTCATCTCAAGCCGTAGGTAGAGGTAGCACAAGAATAAATCGTCAAAATCACCCACTTTTCCTTACAAATATTTATGTTTAAGCTTTTATTTTGGATTTATTTCCTTATTATTTCTTGATTATGTCTTTCATTGCACTTGCTTAATAGTTTATTTAGTTTTGAATAGTTCTTTTCTTACTTTTACTTTGTTTCCTCTATCTAAGTCTAGTCTTTTTCTATTTCTTCTTCCTTTATGCTATGTTTTCTAAGTTTCACTCGTTGATTTTTTTATTTTTAATAAGGCTGATATATATTGTACTTTGAGTATAAATGGAAATATATTTAAGACAACAACACCCTCTATGATACAATTTTTCTTAAGCATCATTTCTCTGAAAAGATTGATATGATGACATCTTTAACTAGTCAGTAGCAAAATCTCTAATACAAGAAAGGGAATCTTTCCTTTTTTCCAAGCATCAAAGGAAATTTCAGCCTAAAAGTGGCCTCCTAAGAAGAAATAATAAAATAATAGTTAAAAAATAAAATAATATTTATGAATTTTGGACGGAAAATAGGAAAACTGCTTTTTTTAATTGTATTTTTTGCTTATCTTCTTATAAGTTTACTCAAATTTCAAGTGAAGACACGTGTTGGATGCAGAATTAAACTCGACATCCAACGAGTACCCATTATGCATATTTTTGATAGGACCCACATTGATAAAAATTGCAGATACATTAAAAAAAGTGTGTTCAATGCGCTTTTTTAATGTATCTACAATTTTTATCAATGTGGATCCTATCAAAAGTATGCATAATGGGTACTCGTTGGATGTGGAGTTTAATTCCACATCCAAAGAGTGTATACACTTGAAATTTTAGTAAACCTATAAGGAGATAAGCCAAAAATACAGTTAAAACTAGTTTTTCTTCTTTTCCCTCCAAAATATTTACATGTACCTCTTTTTAAATTTAAAGGATTTTGATTGGTTTACATATTATGACATGGAAATTACATGAAAATTTCATGGGTAGTTTTAGGCTGAAATTTCCTCTAATGAGCTATATTCTAAAGAAGCTTTATATAACCTTATTATTACGTATGATTGACCACCCTAGGTAGTTTCTTCTTTTTCCTACTTCTCACATCCCTTGCTTCTTTTCCCTCCAGTGACAATACACATCCTACTCATTCAGAGTCTCAACTATTAACTCTATTACCAAATATTCCTGAGCTTTGGTTTGCACTATGCAAACCACCATGTGGAGTCCCCACTATTGACATATGTCAATAATGAAATTTTGCAATACATTGCGATTATCTTCCTTATTCCCTTAACAAGTAAACTAAATACAAAATTTCAAAAATATATATATAATAAAAAAATGAAACTAGTAGGTAGGACCCTACCTAAATATTGCCACATAAAATCCTTCTATCATGAACAATGATATATAAGCAATGGGTGCTTCAAAATTTTCTTCACATGTGGATTGTGATTATGTTTTGGATGAAGGCAAAGTTTTTGTTGTGGATGTGACAAATAGAAGGAAAACCAGAGCATATATTTATGTATTACTTCAAAGCATATAAAAATTAAGGCTTATAATTTCATGATCATCATTTAAACTATGCGGGCTCTAATGTCAAAAATATAAATTTGTGCACAATACCCAACAAAATTTATTGCATAAATTTTATATTATGTTATGGTCAAAATGTGATGTGTTTAAACACCAAGGGTTTTTTATCATTACAAAGCATTTTATAATTTTTTGGTATGTATAGCATATGATGGCAATGTTCTATACGATACACATGTTATAAGGTCGGAAGTTATTGTTTATGTTATCGAACTATTGGATAAAGTTTACGATGTGTTTGATACATGTTATAATATATGGCTCAAGGTGGTGGTGGGGTACATGTTTAAAGAATGAAATATTGGATGTAATAAAATATTGAATGTGTGTTTACAGGTGCCATGATAAATTTGTTGACTTAGGTTAATGTGTATAAAATCACTCCAGCAAAGCAATTGAAAATGAACATGTTTTCTTGATTTTATTTATGTGTTGCATCGATTAATAATAAAATCCAAGGATCTTGCCTGGGATGATTGTCGTGCCATTCTATGTGTATCAGCTTGCATGGCATCAGAATTTGTTGTTTATTATTCCTATCATGTTCAATCCTGCACATAATCTTTATTTGATATTGGTTTTAAATGCCATATCCGGCCCTCCCTTCCTTCACTGCCCTGACATTACAAGTCATTTAACCCATTTTCAATTCTCTATTAAGATTTATTCAATTACCTCACTCGACCGTGTGAGCCTTGATTATGTGGTACTATTATGCAGCCAGCTCACAAAAAAATAGAAATAATAGATCAACGACTTAAAAAATATCCTATTCAAGGGGGAAACCTCCTTTGCATTACATAAATGAAAAATTCTTGGATGATTCAAATGAAAACCCTCATTTCTATATATAGGAGTCTTAGGGGTAAAAATATAATCAAATCCGACATAACAATAATAATGTAAGGGCACAACAATAACAATAGTGGGCTTCTATGGGACACAATAATAGAAATATGGGGACTACATGGGCACAACAATAACAATAAGGGGGCTACACTAACAATAACAATAAGGGGATACACTAGTATTATAGGGACCTAACATGCCCCTCTCCTTCAAAAAAGTGTTTCCCTCAATGCTTGAGTACTTTTGTATGCTTCAGTATAAGATTCTCTTCCTCCCATGTCGAATCTTCAGTGGTTAATCTCTTCCACTTAATGAGATACTTTGAAATTGATCAATTTCATAGCTATCGTGTTCTTATTTCCATGATTGCTTCAGGTTCCAATATGATTTTTCCTTCCTCATCAAGTTCTAGAAATATTGTTTGAAATTGACATTTTTCACCTATAACCTTCTTTAAGCATGAAACATGGAAAACGGGGTGCACTCGGGAAGAGGTTGGAAGCTCCAATTTGTATGCCATAGTACCAATATTTTACAACACCGTAAGGACCATAATACTTTGGTGATAATTTATTATCCTTCTTAGCTTGATTGAGGGACATTTTTTTGTATGGTTGTAGCCATAAAAATACCCAATCGCCTACAACACTTATTTCATTGTGATGTTGATCAGCATGTTGATTCATTCGATTCTACACCAAAGTAAGATTATCCTTTAAGAGTTGTAGAACTTGTTGTTGATGCTCGATGTGATCTTCCACTACTTGAACCTTAGAATTTTCTCTTAAATATGATGTTATGTAAGGTGGATGATATCCATAAAGTGCCATAAATGGGGTCATTTTTGTTGCATTATGGAAGGAATTGTTATACCACCATTCAACCAGAGGTAACCACTTGAACCATCATATTTGTTTACCAGATACAAAGAAATGAATATATCCTTCCAAACATTTATTCATTATCTTATTTTTACCATCAAATTGAGGATGATAAGAAGATTTATGAGCTAATTTAGTACCCAAACAAGAAAACAATTTCTTTCAAAAATATCCAGTAAAAATGGGATCTTCGTCGCTTACAATAATCTTTGGGTTTCCATGTAGCTTTTTAATTCTTTCCATAAATGCAGTATCAATTGTGTTGGCTTTAAATGGATGAGATAATGCACCAAAGTTTGCATACTTGGTAAGTCTATCAACTATCACCATGATGACATGTTTTCCTTGAGACTTCTGTAAACCAGTTATAAAATCTATTGAAACCTCCTCCCTACATTGACTTGGAATGGATAAAGGTTGTAACAGACCCATGGTCTTAATTGTCTCAGCTTCATTTTTTTGGAAAACCAAAAATTCCGACACAAAATTTTGAATATCAAATTTAAGGCCATCCCAAAATAATCCTTCTTGACCCTATGATAAGTTTTTAAAAACCTCAGTACCCTCCTAAGGGAGAGGTGTGCAATTCCAAAAGAATGTTTTGTTTGAGTTGGGAATTCTTAAAAATATATAAGTTATTTGTGTACCATAATGAATCGTTTTTTTAGCTAAATGTATCCAATGTAATGGGATCTTGTTGCAACTTTTGAATAAGTGTCCACAATTCTTCAGCATTCTTCCATTCACCCCTTTCTTTGGCTATCCAATCCGGTTGATAATAGTGTTAACACTGGAAAATTGTACTGGCAAAAGACATTAAAAATGTCAAGCAAAACTTTACAGATAAAGGGTTTCCAGAGAAGAAATACATTAGGAGGAGCCAAAAATTTAATTTTTCCTAAGGTAAAAGGACAAATTTATGGACCATGCACGGGCAACACTGGCTCTTGGCGCCTAGTGCGGCTTTTTCTTCGATATGACGGAATATCACCATCTAGGACCACTTGGCACACTTGGTTAACAATATTCCCACTCAACCTAACCAAGTATATTCACCTTTTAGCCACCTTGAGGCTTTAGTGCAGCCCACAAAGGAATCATACCCCCACTCTTGTGTCGCCATCCATCTTGGGCCAAGAGAAGGAGAGAAAATTTGAAAATGGTCTATAAAAGCCAGCCTTGGGAAGAGAAATGAGAGACACATTGTTCTGCTAGCCAAATTTCTCTATAGTAAACCATCTTGTGTTGTCCAGCAGCAGGAGGATTAGATGGACTCATTTTTTGGCCACCCAACATCTCAGTACAAGAGAGAGGATTTCACCACATGTTCGTCGATCTACCATCCTTTGAGAGGGAAGAGAGGCTTGCTGAAAACTTGAGGGGAAGAGACCCCCTTGTCTTGGATATTGGAGCTCTATAACTCGAAGGATCCACTACAAGAGATTTGGCATTATATCTTCTACTTCTACTAGCACCTAATAAAGGGAGAAGCTCTCCATTATTGAGTTATTAGTGTGTTTTCATTGACATATATCTTTGTGCATGTTGTTTTGTTTTTGTTTCATTTTTTATGTAGCATATTATGTTTCCTTTCTAACTTAGTTTATTACATGTTGAACTTGTTCCATTATATGTCATACCATTTCGACTCCTAGACTACACAGGACAGTGCCACCTCCTACTAAGCATAGTGTATTTCGTACACCAATGCGCTAAATACACTACCATAGGAATGTCGACTCCAATAGATTATTTCTTTTGAGTTAATGGTTGTTGATGGAGATCCTTCTTCCTGCGCAGCTTGCTGCAAATCACCCTTGCATCCTCTCAGCATCTCGAGTCACACTCAGTGAGAAGTTATGCTCAGCAGAGGAGGATATTTTTTTTTTCATTCTGCACGACCGCTAATCCAAGTGGATATCGATGGCCACCCACCTATTCCATTTGGACCTGCACCATCAATTCTTTCAACCTTTCACTTTCAGCACAACTTACTATTTTTAGCAGGTTTTCAGGTCTTGCACTCCTGGAGCCGTTTTGGGGCCCTAATGATCCAAGTGGATATTGGTGGCCACCCACCTATTCCATTTGAACCCCCATCATCAGTTATTTTAATTTTTAAGTTTCAACACAACTTATTATTTTTAGCATTTTTTCTAGTCCTAAACTTTTGGATTTATTTTGAGGCCCTAAATGACGTTTTTTGGGAAACCCGGGAGCAACATGGGTCTATAGATTGATGTTTCTCACTCAAAAGTTGTAGCCCTCTGATAGATATTTCTAACGATGTATTGAGCACGTCAAACAGAGATTGGATGCCAAAGTTACATCCCCAGGAAGTTGAAACACCAATTTTCCCAAACGGGACCCACAGTTTTGGCGCTTCATCTCCTAGGGTTTGGTTTTTGGATATTTAGGGTTTTTCATTATTTCTCAACAATAAATAGGCCTTAGAGCCTCATTGTAACATAGTGGAGGGGTTTTTAGCTATCACATCTCTTCTCAAAGATATGCTACCAGTGCCCTCACTCATTCATTTCCATTATGTCTCATTGTAACACATTTCAGAGGCCTGTAGCCACCAGATATCTTCTCAGAGATAAGCTACCAGTGCCCTAGCTCATTTATTTCCATTACGTCTCTAAGAAAAAATCATTTCTTTGATATTAATGAAATCAATTGTTATTTCTATTACATCTTTGTATTTATGGTTATATGTGTATTCTGTTGTGTTCCTGCATAAATCCGGATCATTGGTATCAGAGCGGTCTGTCATTTCTCTGTTTTTATTTGCATGTCCCCAATGAGGTCAGGGTATAAGGATTTTGGGCTCAATCGGGTTGAACCGTTGCAATATTAGCCTCGTAAACCCCGACGACCCCCCATGCCAAAAGGAAATAAAGACGAGGGAGCAGGAGATCCTATCAAAATCTTCCTTGAGGAGGCCCTCAAGAAACAGAGGAACGAGATGATGGATAAATTTTCCCAGATTCTTAAACAGCTGCCCACCAGCAGCACATCTACATCCAGCACATCTGCCAACAGGTCCGTGACATCCTGGACAAATCCAATACCAAGTTCAGCAGAATTTTCCTCTCATGGAGGAACTTAACACAATGGGGACCATTGCTTCCTAAGGAGGGAGGAATGATCTAGGTGGATATCGGTGGCCACCAACCTATTCCATTTCGACCTGCACCATCAATTCTTTCAGCCTTTCACTTTCAGCACAACTTACTATTTTTAGCAGGGTTTCAGGTCCTGCACTCCCAGAGTCGTTTTGGGGCCCTAATGATCTAGGTGGATATTGGTGGCCACCCACCTATTCCATTTGAACCCCCAACATCATTTCTTTCCGTTTTTAAGTTTCAGCACAACTTACTATTTTTAGCATTTTTTCTGGTCCTGAACTTCCAGATCCCTTTTGAGGCCCTAAACGACTTTTTTTGGGGAAACCAGGAGAAACATGGGGCTGTAGATTGATGTTTCTCACTCAAAATTTTTATTCCTCAAATATATCTTTCTAACGAGGTATTGATCACGTCAAACGGATATCGGATGCCAAAGTTATGTCCTTGGGAGGTTGAAACACCAATTTACCCAAACAGGACCCACAGTTTTGGTGCTTCATCTCCTAGGGCTAGGTTTTTGGATGTTTAGGGTTTTTCATTGTTTCTTAACAATAAATAGGCCTTCAAGCCTCATTGTAACACAGTGGAGGGGTTTGTAGCCGTCACATCTCTTCTCATAGATACGCTACCAGTGCCCTCGCTTTTTCATTTCCATTTTGTCTCATTGTAACATAGTTCAGAGGCCTGTAGCCACCACATATCTTCTCAGAGATAAGCTACCATTTCCCTAGCTCGTTTATTTCCATTACATTTGTAAGAAAATTTCAGTTCTTTGATATTAATGAAATGAAGTGTTATTTCCGCTGCATCTTTCTATTTATGGTTATATTTGTATTATGTTGTGTTCCTACATAAATCTGGATCAATGGTATCAGAGTCGGCTTCTCTTTCTCTGTTTTTATTTGCATATCCCCAACGAGGTCAAGGTATATGGATTTTGGCCTCAATCTGTTTGAACCATTGGAATATCATCCTCGCAAACCCCGACGACCCCCCAGGCCGGAAGGAAAGAAATATGATGGAGCAGGAGATCCTATCAAAATCTTGCTCGAGGAGGCCCTCGAGAAACATAGGAACGCGATGATGGATAACTTTGCCCATATCCTTCAACGGTTTCCCACCGGTGGCACATCTACATCCAGCACGTCCGCCAATAGGTCTGCAACATCCTGGACAAATCCAATACCAAGTTCAACAGAATTTGCCTCATGGAGGAACTTAAAACAATGGGGACCATTAATAGGCTAAGGAGGGAGGAATGATCCAGGTGGATATCGGTGGCCACTCATCTATTCCATTTGGACCCGCACCATCAATTCTTTCAGCCTTTCACTTTCAACATAGCGTACTATTTTTAGCAGGTTTTCAGGTCCTATACTCCCGGAGTCGTTTTGTGGCCCTAATGATCCACGTGGATATTGGTGGCCACCCACCTATTCCATTTGAACCCCCACCATCAGTTCTTTCCATTTTTAAGTTTCAGCACAACTTACTATTTTTAGTAATTTTTCTGGTCCTGAACTTCCGAAGCCGTTTTGAGGCCCTAAATGACGTTTTGTGGGAAAACTGGGAGCAACATGGGTCTATAGAACGATGAGCATAGACCCATGTTTCTTACTCCGAAGTTTTATTCCTCGAATAGATATTTCTAACGAGGTATTGAATGCATCAAACAGAGATCGGATTCCAAAGTTACGTCCTCGGGAAGTTTAAACACCAATTTACCCAAATGAGAACCACAATTTTGGTGTTTCATCTCCTAGGGTTAGGTTTTTGGATGTTTAGGGTTTTTCTTTGTTTCTCAACAATAAATAGGCCTTCAAGCCTCATTTTAACCCAGTAAAGGGGTATGTAGTTGTCACATCTCTTCTCAGAGATACGCTACTAGTGCCCTAGCTCATTCATTTCCATTATGTCTCATTGTAACACAGTTCAGAGGCATGTAGCCAGCACATCTCTTCTCAGAGATAACCTACCAGCACCCTAGCATGCTTATTTCCATTACGTCTGTAAACAAATTTCAATTCTTTGATATTAATGAAATGAAGTGTTATTTCCGCTGCATCTTTATATTTATAGTCATATGTGTATTTTGTTGTGTTCTTGCATAAATCCAGATCAACCTCGCACATTTTGCTCTAACAGAGGCGTGCTCTGCGCCTCTGGGAAGAAAAGTCACGCGGTAAGCAACAAGGTCATTTTTTTCTTGTTTTTTTCCATTTTTTCAATTGTAAAGTGCTTGGAAACCCATAAAAAAATTTCCATCACTGTGCTCTAGTATTTCATGACTGATTAGGACTCTTATTTGCTTTAATTTAGCTTAGCAACTAAGTAGTTTTAATTTTATTTTTTTATTTTTGCAAATCATACATAGTTTAAGTAGGGAAAAGTAAGTGGCCTTAAATCCACATATGCTGTCCGAAAAAATGATTTGTTGATAAAATATACAAAACACATAGCGTAATTAACATAAATTAAGTGGCCCATATATCCACATATCTTTAGCTAATTCAAGTTTTTTCAAATTTTGCATTAGATTAGTTCAATTTTGCATTAGGAATTGGGACTAGGACCAAACTGTCGAAAAGAAAGCAAGTAATATCTGCCACCCTTGAACCTCAAGATGAGCTTGGGTATGCACATGAACACTTTCCTAAGACAAATTTTCATCTCCCTATAGTGCAAACATAGTCTAACTAGGCAAGGTGTAAGCGGTCCATAATCCGGACATAGTTTATTTTTGAAAGGAACAATCATACATAGGGTAATTAGAAAAGGATTGTAAAGGATCATTGCATATCCACATCTTATAACACTTGTGATTGTAAAATCCAAAGCACACACGAAGCATCGGTAAGAATTGGACCAAAAGGAATCCAGTGTGTTGGGACCTTTATCCTCTTCTTATAGTTACTTTACCAAGGCACACACTTAGAAAAATTAAGACTCTCTAAAAATAATCATTAACCGAACTCCCTAAATTCTCCCCACAGGGGCCATAAAAGAAATTATAGTTTAGGTTAGAACCATCGGGGATAGGCATCAAATAAGCCACCATGGTCATAATACATTTTGAAACATAGATGTTGATATTTTAGGGAGTTTCAAGTTTATCTATCCTCCCACGGAATGAATACCAAAGTGTTACCAGAGACCCGTTTCAGAGGGGGTTAAGATTAGGCCCAGTGTGTGCAGTACTTTTTGGGGCAACTTGACCCATCTAGTGCTCGATACTGGTAGCTAATTACCAAGAATCTCAAGACTCAAATTCTCACATGGGACAATGGTACTTGAGTGGCCAAAACTAGGGCATCCTTCCCTATAGGTGACGGTGCAGGCAACAATTGATCCTCATACCATTACCTTGGTCGATTCTTCGGCTGCTGGAAAGTGTCACCAGTTCTTTCAGGATGTTAGCCCCAGTACCCATTAGAAGATATCTTCGTAAGGCCCAGTTATGTTGAGAGTGCAAGGACAAATAGGTCTATAGAGTATCATATGCAAAACAAATAAAAACACATTTTTTTCTTGATTGATCACATAACGTTAAATTAAAGGAAAAATTACCTCTTATTTTTTCACTTTGTTTTATGCATGTGATCGTATTTTCTTTGATAAAATTCTTACTTCCTCCAACAAACCAAAAATATCACCAATATTATGCTAGTCGACACCATAACGGACCCAACGGGACCTCGTCAATAAAGGAATTTCTTGGAACTCCCCCCATTAGATGGAGTAGTGCCAGGTCTCTCGCCATTTAGACATCGAAGATGATACACTGCCACCATTATCAGTTCATCCTTTAGTATGGCATATATGATTGGAAATCCCCAAGGGTCACCCAACACCACACTAATGGAAACCCCAACAGGGTCACCACACTCAAACTCTCTTACAACCCCTAGAGGGCAGAGCAGTGATTACCCTTCAGGGAGTCAACAAAACATCCATCAGGGCACGTGATAGGGTAATATTCCCCAGGAACCTCCCCTAAACCATCACATTCAGATACCTAATTTTCCACAATATACAATGGCAGTCAATATGCAGTTACCCTTCTTAGCATCACTTAATCTTCTAGATCTAAATAAGTTAAGTAATGACCCCATTTATCATGGCCTTAATTGGCCTCCCATGCCCACGAATATCCCTTTGGACATACCGAAATTCGAAGGGAAGCAAGTGGCAGACCCATGAAATTCTATTATGACTTTCCACTTATGGTGTTCGTCCAATAGTATCATTGATGATACCGTTAGACTAAGACATTTTCAACGCACCCTAAGTGGGCCTACGGTGAAATGGTATGTTGAAAAGCTTTTTTATTCTCATGGAACCTTTAGCGCCCTCGCTACTGCATTTCTCACCTATTTTTAGCTACCCATTCATCATGATTTGGGAATGGAACTGCTGACATATTTTAGGAAAACACTAACCGTCATATATCGGACCATCTCCATGAATGGTAGCGACACCGTAGTTTGTGAAAATCCAAGCTCGACGATAGAGTGTTGTTGGACTTATTTTTGAAAAATTTCGCAACTAAGATTTCAAAATACGTGGTGACGCAGAAACCGACCTCTGAGGAGGATGCCATTAGCAAGGCCCAAAAACTTGAACTTATTTACCCCCAATCAGGATATATTTACAACGTCTTGCCAAATTCCCCATGCCTGAAAACTTATAGAGAGTTACCAGGCACATTGAATACTACAGACAGTTTGATTGGGTCCTTGACCCAAGGTCACCTAAGCAGCAGTATCCAATACCCACAATATTCATACGATGAATCTACTCAGAACGTGCTGCAACCTAGATACTATCAAATTCAATATGCACCTTTGCAGAATATGATGAATAGGGTAATACCATACCATCAACAGTAGGGAGTCTCATACCCTCCCTCACAAGGGAACTAGTACTCAGCTAGGAATTTTGATACAAGAGAGGCTTCCCAACAATATTACACCAATCAGGGACAAGGGAACCTATATCCCCCTTTTCCCGCACAAAATCCACCACCAATGCAAAACAAAGCGTCAGTGAACCTAGTGCAACCATCCCGGGCTCAACAGCGATAGTCTTACGACCAGGAGAGCAAAAATAACCCTCCAAACGCTGCAAAAAATAAGCCTAGGAATAAGCAAAAGGGAGACTCTGGACAGGGGGACGGTAATCAAAAACGACCCCATGATCATTGTCTGGAGGAAAGCCCAACCAAAATCAAAACCAAGAGCCAAATAATAAATCCCAGGGGAAAAACAAGAGCCCCAGTCTAAGGACAAATAATTCTTGTGACATATGTGGCGAATACGTCCGTTACACTCACCTCTGTCCCGAACTCCCTGAACTAAAAATACTTTAGGGTAACCATTGACAAGGGGGGCCTCTTCAACAACCTGTTGTAATGCAAGAACCCTTCCCCCACTAAGGAGTGGTTAACACCCAGCAACAACAACCACCCAAAAATGATACTGGAGGAGGAAGTCATGAAATCTACATGGTTGGCAAATAATTGTTCTTCCAAAAAAGGAATAGGAACTACGATACACCTCCGGACACCAACCCATCAGGTACAAGTATGAGTACACCTATTTCACTGTTAACTATCTCCAAATTACCTATAAGGCCCCTTTCAAAAACAATCAAGGGATCAACCAGGTGTGTAGGACATCACTCTAAAGTTGCTCATAGATATAGCATAGTAGATGATTTAGCACAATCACCAGTTGCTATGTCAGCTTTGGAATTTTTGAAATCATTCCCAAGACAACGAAAAACCTTACTTTCCATGTTAGGCGTAATCGATCCTTCCGATTCATGCCTAATGGTTTTCAACCTAGAAAAAGCAAGCCCTAGGCTTCCTTCTCTGGTCACTTTCCAAATACCGGTTTCAATTTAGAACATCACCATACACATATGCATCGTCAATGAAGGAGCATCCACATGTATCATGTCCAAATCATTTTGGAAAAAGTTAGGATCACCTAAATTAAAACCATCTGACATCATGCTTAGAGCATACGACGATCGCCCTTCAGCCCCCATCGGTCTATATCAAAATGTCCCATTAAACCTGGCCGAAAAGACATTTCGTATAGACATTGAGGTCTTAGACACACAACTAGACTACAATATACTCCTTAGGATGATTTATATGTATACCTTGACTGCAGTCATATCCTCTGTCTTTAGGGTAATGATGTTTCCCCATGATGATCGGATAATTACCATCGACTAGCTCACATACTACGACAAGAAACCCATGATGGCTCTCGATGTCGTGTTACCGTATGTAGGCACAACCACAGAACCACTTACACGATATACAGAATTCAGCCCAGGCCAGTTCAAATGATCATCCATCCTAGGGTCATTGCTAGGAGATCCCCCTATTATACCAAAGGGATTCCTAGAAAGCACAGGGGAATTGGTGTGCATATTTCTCTCATCAAACACCGAAACTAGCCCAGACATAGAAACCAGAAGTACAAAGGTTGAAGCCACTGGCACAACATTCCTACCCTACGCCATTTTGCAAACCCCATTCTTATACCCCCCACCTTTTTTTGTGTCAAAACAAGTCATAGAAACTATGACATTGCCAAATATGGCTTTCGCAATACCCGTGTGGTATTTGGTCCCACCAACCATGCTAGGAAGTCTAGGCATCACCTCTACAGGAATAACCCCTATTGCCCCTCAAGAGGTCATAGTGGTTAATGAAAAACCTGTCGCAGCGCCAGCTGATATGACTAAGAAAAATAACAAAAAAGGGAAGAAATTTGAAACCCCCAAGTTACCTAGGGCATTACAACCTTGCAGATTGTGTGATATCGTAGGTCATCCTACTAATATTTTCCCAGAATTGAAACTCATTCTACACACCAAAAGAAATGTCGCGACCTTGAATTCCCATAAAAAGGAACAGGTCACGAAAAACCAATGGAAAGCATTACGCACCAATCATGCATGTGCCATATGCGAGACCATTATGGGAATTATAACCATCACTTCCCAGAGATGCCACGATACACAAATTCCTTGCAAGCCCTAGAATAATATTACCAAGAAGAGCCCTCGGCTCCACCCATACAAATGGATAAGGGAGAACCTAAAACCATAATGTACATATGAGAGGATCCTAAATCTTTCTCATATACAATCACCTCAATGGCCCAGAGATGGAAAACAAAGGCCTTACCACATGTCCCAGTTTTCGCACTATGTGATGAGCCTAATCACTTAGTCACACAGTTCCCCGAGTCAAGGGTGTTCAACCGTTGGTATCAAGTCCCGCAAGTTTCCCAAAGAAACTTAGTTCTGCACTGACGACATACGTTTCATATTTGTCAGAGAACCTACCATGTGCGTCATTGTCCCCATATCTATCAATTCTGGTTTTTGTTGGATTTCATGCGACGCTTCGTCACTAAAACCCCTAACTTATCCGGCTTGGACAGGGAATCCACAAAAATCACTACAACTCAAATGACAGAAGCAAAAAGGACCATATTGTATGTGTCAAAGGAGATATGGTCACCTGAATGACCACCTCTTCCCTATAATCATCCTCAGGCTCCAGTCCAGCTCTCCACACTCTGCGATGAGCGAGATCACTTCGTCACTGACTGTGCGGCTCTAGAGTTATTTTAAAGATGGTACCCAGTCAACCCGGTGTACTACGACAGTCTACGAGCAGTCCAATATTATTTCCAAGTGTGTTCAGGAAACCACCCAGTTCATCATTGTACCTACATCCCCCACTTCCGTTCAGCATTAATTTTTTTATGCCAAGCCATAACCCATCTCGCTTCAAAAGATGGATCGGATTTGGACTCAGTAGAAAGTTCGACAACCCAAGAGAATGACGCAACCAGGTCCATCCTCTTCATATCAGAAGAAAAAATACCAAAAAAGGGGTATATTATTTCCCCCAACCACCCTCCATTAATAATCCCAGCATGTGCACGGTGTGACGAACACAATCATTTAACCGCTCAGTGCCCAGATTTACTATAATTTTTCCAATGGTACCCAATCACTCTAGTGGTCCAAAGGGAGTGTAAAGCCAAAGAGAAATAGTCTTGTCTTATTTTCCAATACAACCATCACGCTTGGCATTGTACTTACATCCCCCAATTTCAACCAATGTTAGACTTTATACGCTCATTGGTCACCAAATATTTGGATGTAACCGTTTTCAAACCTAGGCATCCAAGCACAATGCGGCCTTCCCCCCATTGTCACCACAACCCAAGGAAAGCTAAGGAGACCAATCATCCTAGCTGGGCATGGAACCATCCAAGACCAGCATGTGTTCTATGTGATATAATGGAACAGATGGTCAATTAATGTCAATAACTCGAGAAACTCACCGACAATCTTCACATTATCACAACCATACCACATATCCATCTCTTTAATCAAGAGAAGATCACACGTTTCTATTGCAGGATTTGCTCATAATTCCACCACACTATGAATTGTGAATACATCCCAAGGCTACCAGCGACAAGAGAAATGTTGATTCTGGACTCCCCAAAGGGGCCACACCACCCAAGACTGAAGACTTGGAGATGGCAGAAGCCCAAAAATGCACCAATGCCCAACCATCTCTAATTATCCACATCTGGCATGGATAGTAGCGTTGTTTCTCACACCATCTACTCATTAGGTACCTTTACTCCATGCACCATTTCCATGAGCCATAACCATGAAATAGAGATGTGCCCTATGCTGCAGGCATTTCGGCACCTCTGTAGTCAACACAACCTTCAGGTAAAAGAATATGTGGGTACCACTAGTACGCTATCAAGACATCATGACTCTCCCATAGCTAAAATTTAAAAAAAAAAACATTGCGGAAATTCTGTCAAAACCCTATGATACATGCCTTTCCAACCTCATCAACAGACTCTACCCCAATAAATTCCACCCATGAGGCAAAAGCCTCCACAACACAATTCAGGTATGCCCTCTCTTACTGCTTTAAATTCAAGTTATTTCAATTATGTTTGTATGAAAAATATGCTTTTTACTTGGGGTGTTAGTTGTAGGTATTACAAACATGTCAAATCACCAGATGTCCCAACCAAAAAAGGCACAAGAGAAGGTATCATTCTACCTCCATCAGATAGGCTCCCCATGAATCTTTGCATATCCTGACATCATTTCCTCAAAATCGACCATAGGTTACATTTGCTCGACCATGGTTATCATCACCCCACCTTGCACATGATAAGCACCGTTGTAGGTAGGTAAAGCCTCACCTTCCATTTCATCCATCACTCATGTAGACCATATGCCAATATCTAGAACCATGACTATAAACTTCAGCCCGGGAACCACTTCATGTTCGTCTATCCATCATCAAAAATCAATTCAAGTTTTACCCATTACATATTAAAACCCCTTTCCTGGGCCACTATTTTCCACAAACAGATCAGAAAAAACGCACCACCGCGTTTCCATTTTGCCTATCACACCCCCATTAGCCCATCTACAACATTTTTCATCCACCTCATCAACCACACACCGAGACCAACCAATGGGGCCCCCACCCTCAGCAAAACACACTCCTCACACCATAGTGAAGGATTATACACGTTTATAGGGGCACCCGTCTCTGTGCTTATACATCCAAACCCATTTTATATTCTTTTGGAAAGTGTACAAATATTTTTTTTAGGAGAGAACTCTCACCCATCCATTTACATTTCTCACCTGGAAGGAGTCCCTAAACACCCTTGGTCGAAGCTGCACATTCTTTACCACACCCAACCATGACAATCATAGCAACCATACATCTACCCTGGATGTCCTAACGACTCCAGGAATTTCCTCATCAGAAATTGTTTTGACCGCCGCCAGTCGCATTTACAACTCTGACCTTGGGCCACTTAACTACCATCATCAGTCATGCCATTTCTCATCACCATGCCTAGTTAACCCATCACACCACACTCTTCTACATCAAAAACCCTGGTCCCTTGCATCATTACTCATTTCATTCATTTGATGCTTCCTTCTTGTCGACTACAACAAAAAATTTCCAAGAAGGAGTTGTACCTTGGATGACTTCAAAACTCAATAGGGGTATCCTCGAATGGCGCTATGGGAATCATCATTTCCCATTGATGTCATCAATCCTCTTGAAATTTGACTTCGATATAATCTTTCATGTCAATATGGCATCATACTTCATAACTGTTGCACTCTGTCAGAATTCGTCGAAGACCCATGACTTGATAATCATCTACACGGGAAGGTCCCCAACAATTAAAGACCCATTCATACAATGAGAACTCGTTCTAGAACAAGCATGTCATACCAATCTTATGCATGTGGGCACCATATTCAACCTTATTTCAAATAAAAATGCCCCCGAGGGCATCAATAACCGTCGTCATAAACCAACAGCATGTCACTCCCAAAAGTAACATAAACAAAACCAATATTTGTCAGATAAGCTTAACTAGTCAAAACATCACGAACATGGGACATGCCCGCCTCGTAGAAATATTTTATTCATTCTATCTCTTATGGATTTCCAACAGAGCACGATATCTTTTTACTCGAGGCAAGGGGTCTCTCAACTCAGTTTCAAAGAAATTTACTCTCTCGCTCTCTCAAAAGGATCACACAGAAAAGAAACCATAATGTATTTCGACTATACAGTTCTTCCTAGACCTCACACATTAGGGGGGAAATTGTTAACACTAGAAAATCGTATGGGTAAAAATACATTAAAAATGTCAAGCAGAAGGTACAAAGGGTTTCCAGAGAAGAAATACATTAGGAGGAGCCAAAAATTTAATTGTTCCTAAGGTCAAAGGACAAATTTATGGACCTTGCATAGGCAACACTAGCTCTTGCCACGCATTACGGATTTTTCTTTGATAACCATGCACTGTGCAGCTATCCCTTTGATAGCCGCGCGGTCCTGGGGATGACGAAATGTCACCATCTAGGACCACTTGTCACACTTAGTTAAAAATATTCCCACTCAACCTAACTAAGTGCAATCGCCTTTGAGCCACCTTGAGGCTTTAGTGCAGCACACAAAGGAATCATACCCTCACTCTTGTGTCACCATCCATCTTGGGCCAAGAGAAGGAAGGAAAATTTGAAAATGGTCTATAAAAGCTAGCCTTCGGAAGAGAAATGGGAGACACATTGTTATGCTGGAAAAATTGCTCCATATCAAACTAGCTTGTGTTTTCTAGCTGCAGGAGGATTGGAAGGACTCATTTTTAACCCACCCAACATCTCAATCCAAGAGAGAGTAGTTCACCACATGTTTTTCGATCTACCATCCTTTGAGAGGGAAGAGAGGCCTGCTGAAAACATGAGGGGAAGAGACCCCATTGTCTTGAATATTGGAGCTTCGTAGCTCGAAGGATCCACTATAAGATATTTAGCATTCTATATTTTACTACCACTAGCACCTAATAAAGGGATAATCTCTCCATTGTTGAGTTATTAGTGTGTTTTCTTTATTGAGTGTGTAGCTTGTGCATGTTGTTTTGTTTTTGTTTCATTGTTTATGTAGCATGCTATGTTTCCTTTCTAACTTAGATTATTACATGTTGAACTTGTTCCATTAACGTTTGACAAACCATTTTGACCTGTGACTCGTATCTAGGTAAGAATTCTCCCTACTAAGAATAGTGTATTTCGTATGCCCATGTGTTGAATACACTACCACAAATACAAATGGAACAAAGCAATTCTTCCACATCATCATCCTTTCTTGAGAGTGCATTTGCAACAACATTTTGCTTCCCTTTTTTGTATATGATTTCAAAGTCATAACCCAACATCTTTGTGACCCATTTTTGTTGCTCTTCTGAAGATAATTTTTTTTCCAAAAAATATTTAAGACTATCATGATTTGTTTTTACCTCGAAGTGTCTTCCCATTAGGTAAGTTCGTCATTGCTTTATCGTATGTAGTATTTCCAACATTTGCTTCTCATAAATAGGTATGTGTAAATACTTTCCTTTTATTGGATGACTTTCAAAAGCAACGAGTCTTCCTTCTTTCATTAAAATGGCACCAATTCCATTTCCTAGGGCATCACATTTCAAAATAAAGATTTTTTCAAATCTGAAGTAGATAAGACTGGTGCTTGGCACATTGCTTCTTCAAGATGTTCAAAGGCCTTAGTTACTTCTGGAGTCCAATAAAATGCATCTTTCCTCAGTAATGTTGTTAGAGGTGTTTTTATTCTCCCATAATTCTTAACAAACCTACGATAATGCCCTGTCAGCCTAATAAATCCTTGCATATGCTTTATGGTTGTGAGGATTTTCCATTCCTTAACAGATTTAATTTTGTTAGGGTATACCTTAACACCCTCATGAGATACAATATGAACCAGATATTCCACCTCCTGTACTCCAAAGAAACATTTGGAGGTTTTTGCATACAATTGTTTTTCCTTCAATAGTTTAAGCACCCTGTCAACATGTTGAACATGATCCTTCCAAGACTTTTTGTAGATTAGTATATCATCAAAAAATACTAACACAAATTTTCTAAGGAAGGGTTTGAAAATGGAAATCATCAAACCTTGAAATGTAGAAGGTGCATTGGTAAGGCCAAAAGGCATGACCAAAAATTCATAATGACCCTCATGAGTTCTAAATGTCGTTTTTATAATGTCTTCAGTCTTCATTCTAATGTTATGATAACCTGAACGAATATCCAACTTGGTGAACTAAATTTCTCCATGTAATTCATCCAATAATTCATCAATGAAAAGAATGGGAAATTTATATTTAATAGTGAGCTTGTTGAGCTCCCTATAATCCAGACACATGTGCTATGATCCATCATTCTTGTGCACCAATACTACTGGAGCAGAGAAATAATTTTGACTAGGTTGAATTATACCTTCCTCTAGCATTTCTGCTACCATATGTTCAATTTCACACTTTTGGGCATAGGGATATATATAAGGCCTTATGTTTGGAGGAACACTTCCTAGAATCAAATGAATAGCATGATCATGATCATGAATAGGATATAGGCATTTAGGAGTCTCAAATACCTTGGAACGATTGACCAAAACTTTTTGGAGATCTAGATAAATAGATGATTTTGATGTTTGAACCTCTAGTGAGCATAATTGTGCAATTACGCATTGTTTTTATTTATTTAGAAGCTTTTTAATGACATTAGAGATGATTATATTTCTTGTTTTCCCTATTATACCCCTTAATTCAACTCCTTTCCTTCCCAAAAAAAATTCAAGAAAATTTCTTGAAAATTAAAAGTTGTCGTACCTAAATATTGTAACCATTAGACTGCTAGTACAACATTGTTGGAACAGGGTCTCCTGCAAGTTGCGAAACTTGTCCAATTTTGCATATTTTTGTGTATAATTAGTCTAGAGCAGGGGTTTTGGGGTCGGTCAAAGCCCCAAAAGCATTGTAATGCGTCAAAGGGTAGACCTAGAGTCTGCAAACCATGGTTTGCGGACCATAGGAAAGATTAGGCTAGATTGTTATAAACAGAGGGACATTTTGAATTATAAGGCAAGAAGAAGATGATGAAATCTTGATGTGAATTGTGGCTTAGTAGATCTGTTTGGGTTTTTGGGGAAAGGACTCCTGCTGGCTATGTGAGCGGAGATCCCAAGTCCTGCTGTGTGCGGACCCTGCTCCTGTGTGCACAGGTCGGATTTGGGTATTGTAAGAAGGAACTGAAGGATTAATGAATGAGAAATATTGTTGCGTAGCTGAATGTATTTGTACTATTGATGTGAATCTTTGATAGCTAATGTGTTATTCATATTCTGTGTTAAGCTGCGAAAGTACTGTGTAAGTGTTTCTTCTGCATCTAGGTCTATTCTATTATGTTTTATGCAAATAATAACCGTAATACTACAATAATGTTTTATATGTATATGATTTTTTGAGTACAGTAAGGATATTTCACCTTGCACACATGAATGCAAAGGAGATCTATAGATCTGGTTCTGAGATAGGCGACCTGGTCATTATAAATCCGGACGCAGCTCTACTTGGCTTACCTATCCTCTCTCGGGGTGCGGAAACCTAGTTCTAGCACCCACTCATACTTCTTCGGGTGAGACTTTGACCTGCGCAAGCAGGTCACTGCTGAAAGGGCTAGTAGTATAGGGGTTTGTTGGCAAACCTTAACCTCCAAACCTGGGTCAGGACCCCTCGAGCCAAAAAATGGTTCTGTTACCGGGACCGGGAGCATTTTGAGAGAGGGATCAGGTAATGAGAAGAGAGTAATGGAAGCCTGAGAGGAAGGAAATTGAAGAGTGGTTTGAAAACAAAATTCAGTAATTTGCGATAAAAGAGAATTGCAGCACGAGGTTAACGACGGAAAATTGGAAAGACACGTACATTCTTACGGAAAGCTACGAAATTTACTTTGTGACATTTGCGATTGAGCTTCGAGAGTGGCTGGCGAGGCTCATAGAGTTCCAGAAGTGTTGGAAGGACGAACAAGTCACTCAGTGGACTCCAGGGCTGATCCAGCAGCTGGAAAGGACTTATAATACCATCACTCGCTTGGTGGATCACTGGGTGGAAAGTGTGCTAGGATGGTTTGTGACAAAATTTTCCATTGATCAGTTTGTCTCCTACTCCGAAGCAGAGTGAAGATTCTTTAAAGGTTTCCGGGGCAAGTTTCTGAAGACATTACCCCTGCTGATTAAGATGTTACTGTGCGAGAAGATTATTCTGTGTAGTCACACCGAGTGAATGACCTCGGATCCAGACGAGAGCAGGACATGCAGTGGTAAATACTATCGAACCAACCTTGAAGGGGTAATATTTGTCTATAGCCCTCTGTGAGAGACGGTTGTGCAGAGCCCCCCAGCTACACCGTCGTCCAGGCCGCACAAAGGTAATAATTCGCCCATACTACCACCTCCGTCAGACAGTGATAGGGCTGCGCACCTGAAACTACCTACCTTCAAGGGGGTAGGAGATGAGGATATGGACCGATTTTGGTTTATTGGAGATTCTGTATGGACTACGCAAAATGTGGCAAGCGATACGGTGAAGATGGTGCAGCTGTCCCTGGCATTCGAAGAAAGATCTTTGGACTGGTATATGTGGTACATATCTCAGAACGGGAATGCATCTATTCAAGTTATTAAGGACGCTCTGAAGCAATAGTTCCGAAAGCCAAAATCTTACTCTCAGTTAGTAGCAGATGTGAAGGACTTCAAGCAAGGTGCGTCTGAGTCTGTATGGGAGGTTGATCAGCGACTAAAGAGAGCAATCAGGGAAGGAGGATTTGAGTATGATGATCAACAACATACGGAATGGTTCATCGCTATGTTGTTGCCTCACCTGCGCATACCAATGAGTCACCAAACCTTCGAGTCACTGGAAAAAGCTGTGGAAGTCGCTATGAAACTAGAAGTTGCGCCCAAAGAAGATACTTCATTATGAGTACAGCAAATTCAGGAGCAACTCGGAGCTATGCACATGGAAATTCAGAACTTGCGAAAGGAACAAGGAAAAGGAGCCAGCATAGATCTATGTTGCATACAATGTGAGGTATCTGGCCATACGAAGGATCAGACCCACTATTTACAGATTACATACAGGCAGGAAAACCTAACCTAGTGCGTTCAGGCTCAAGAGGATTTGTGTTATGGTGCGATGATTGTTGTATCGCAGGGCTGCACGATACGAACCATTGCCCCTGACTAGGAGCATATGTCCCAGAACTGAAGCAATAGTGGTGCAAGTTCTGTCGGTCGGTAGGACGCAATGAGCAGAACTGTCGAACTTATGATCTGATGATAGATCGAGGAAACTTGTATAGGGTACAATCAGACCCTGCATCACCTAGATCTCTCGCGAACTTTGTGGCTCTCCAACAAGGGGCAGGGGAGGAGGTCGGGGAGGAAGTGCTAGTCAAGGACGCGAACAACTAATCTGCTATAATTGCAGAGAAGCAGGGCACTTTGCTAGGGACTGCCCAAATCCTACACGGAAATCCTACCGATATTGCAGACAGCTGGACCATGTGATCGAAGATTTCCCAATTTTAATAGAAAAGATGCAGGAAAAGCAGCCCACCCCTATGCAGAATGTGCAGAGAGTTAAATCCGAGCTAAGGAACATGGACCCAAGTGTGAAATTCATAACACGTAGTGGGATGGCCACCCAGGGACCAAAGGAAGAGGCTGCCATGAATCCTCTAACCCGTCAAGAAGTATCAAACATGAAAAAGGGACAAGAAACAATGGCTACAGCTGGCCAGGACTTCACTAAGGAAGAAGCAGCTACTGTGCAGGTACCGACACACCCCAAGACAGATGAGGGGATCGAGCCCTTCCTGCAGGCATGTATGAAGCTTCTACATAACCCAAAGGCTGTAGAGAACCTTCATGCATTAATGAATAGTTGTGCAGAGTGGCCCGATCCGACCCCAGGAACCAAGGATGTACACAAACTATACTGATATAAAAAACGTACCGGAAGAGAAATGTGGTTGACTATGCAAATTGGTGACTACGAGATGGATCAGGTTATTTTGGACCTTGGATCAGATGCGAACGTGTTACCTAAACAAACATGGCAATGAATGGGAGAACCTAAGTTGGAATGGTCCACCATCCATCTGCACATGGCAAATCAACAGAAGATCATCCCTCTGGGAAGGCTGCCAAAAATCATGGTAGACATTGCAGGAGTAAAAGCCCAAGCTAAATTTGAGGCAATATAAATCATAGAATATGTGGACCCCTACCCTGCGCTCCTAGGACTGGACTGGGCTATAGATATGGGGGGTATTATCAATCTCAAAAAGTGAAGCATGGTGTTTGAAAATAATGGTACACGAGTAATAGTACTGTTGGATCCCGCGGAAGGTGCACAGTATACAGAGCCAACGCGTGATAAGGAGAAAGTAGATTACATTTACAAGTTGACTATGCAGGACGAAGATTGGATTAACCCCATGGCAGAAGGAGTACTCTGCTGGGAAAATGATAGTGAATGATTTTCCGACTCTGATGAGGAACTAGAGAAATGGCAAGGTCGGTTGCATGAGGTTTCGGCGCTGCGATGTCTTCGAGTCATAAAGAACTTCCACTGCATCTCCTCTGAGGTAAGAGACCTACCCTGCTTTGAGGATTTGGGTAACATTAAGAAATTTTTACGTGCATTCGAAGAAGAATTTCCCAAGGGATGCAGGCTATGGGCCCTTAAGCTAGCCCTACGCGGAACACCTACGCGCTGGTGGGATACGCATGGGAAGGTATTTCATAATTGGGAGGAATGTCGGGATAAGATGATCCTACGATTTGAAGCTCCAGCTGTGAGATGGATCAAAAAGTTCCTTGGGTCAGAAGATCCACGCAGATATTTTCTCGCATGGAAAACGCAGTGGTGCGACAAAACCCCAAAAGAACGGGTCCACCTATTTATCCATGCTCTGGAACTGTGTCCAGCTGCATGGTATTTAGACGCGGAGCTACATCAGTGCACTCGCCATTGGGAGACTTTGCAGGATGAGTTTCTGTGAACTTTTAGGATGGTGGATGGCACAGGAGCTCTCGACGCAGCTCTGCAGAACACTGATGCCTTGACTCAAGGTAGACCACGCCTGTACACCGCATCCAATTCATGGGGAATGCAGGTACCACACATGGTTGAATACTGCAGCCTCATCCCAACAAAAGGAAAGGATGATCCCTGAACTATTCCAAACTCGGAACTGGACGGGATGCACACGGTTGCCAAGTTGTTTAGGTTGCACCTGAATCGCATTACAGCACACCCTACTTTGGCTATAATTAAGGATGCGCAAGCAGCACGGATGCTTCATCCAAGGTCAGTAGATCCGTGGGAAGGCCATAGGGTGCAAACGATGACAGTTAGAACGCTGAACTCTGGTAAAAAGGGAATATTACCATTACAGAAAACAAGCGACTGGCAATTAATGAGAAAATTTCTTGTGAGCTTTTACCTTTTTCTTGATGGTAAGTTCCAAGTAAGCTTCACCTTACCGTTGGAAATCTACGGGCACTATAAGGGAGAAAGGATAACTCTAACCAAGGTTCCATATCATCTCTGTAATCTGCATGTATTGTTCCGCTGCATGATTTTCTAGACCTTTATCGTTATGTTCATACCCAATCAACCCATTTCTGTTGCCTGTGAGTCTCCAAATTCAGGATCCCCTCCTTACGTTAATATGGCATCCCCTAACCCCGTGGACGCTTCGGTGCTTACCAGTTTAGAGCCTGCGGACATTACGTTGAGGGGCTCTGGGGACGCCAAAATTGATAAGCTAATTTCCCTCTGGCTCCCTGCAAGGAGAATTGACTTCGAACCCTACACGAATTAGCGTCAAAGCTATATGACGGAAGTTAACGCCCCTTCCAAACTTGGGATGATTGCAGGATCCAGTTGGATGGGCTCGGAAGCAGCCACGAAAGATGTTACGCACCTACCGCATATCACTGTAAGAGTTGACACGGTCGACTCGCAGCTAGTCCTTCGAACGAAAGGGCTGACTAACAAGGATACTACATCCCCCCCGGGGTACGAAGCGGCACAGGGAGCTTGCAAAGGGGCCCCGGGAAAAGCAGCGCGCCCAACGCCCGGAATATGATGCAACGATCACGCTCACTGATGGTGATCTCGAGCAAATCACGGAAGCACTCACTCTAGCTACATAGGATCGGTGGGCAACCATAGAAGCACAAAAAAAGGTTGCAATTGACGCCATGCAGGTTGAGCTTAGAGACCTCCGAAAAAAGACGGATACGCTGCACCCTACCAACAGTACCGGCCTAACTGCAAATGAAAGTCGTGCTTATTCTTTGCCTAGCACTGTCCTGGTCGGCACCCACCTTCCAGTGGATACGGGACTACAATTGGACTTGGAAAAGCTACCCCACAAGGTGTTACATAGTTTCCACATTGTCATGCTTCAAGAGATCCATCATCACGACTGGACCATGCAGCAACAACTCGATGTGGCCACATCGATCCTCGCACGACAGACCGCGGATTTCTCCCTTGCTATCTCGCAGACAGCGTAGCTCGAAAGAGTGGTCCACTAGCTCTACACAGAGGTCCTAGATGAGCTCCCGGCTATAGCTCTGCTCCGAGCTACAATAGAAGGCTTGATTCCAGCACTAAAGGCGTCCAAAACCGAAATACAGACCCTCAAGACCCAAATGGATCGACAAATCACCGCATTACAAGCCCAATTACAGCCTGCCACACCTTCAGAGGTACAAGCCCAGCATGCTACCCTGGTAACAGAAGCTACGGACATCATCACAGGACAGCTTACCCAGGGTAATCAGTTGCTCGAGTCAGCCATGCAGCTCTGGATAGCGGTCTAGTTCAACCCGGTTCTTCAGAACATCAAACAGGACTTATGACAGAAGGAAGTCGCTTTCGATCAGATTGAAGCTACCTTGCCCTCCTTACTCCCTGCGTAGTGTCTGGCACGCTTGAAAACTAGCAATGCACTTCGAGATATGATTGAGGATCTCTGACGAACGAAGCATGCCATCACAAAACGCTTGAAGCCATGGGTCGGCGCTGCCCTCCATCTATCACAGGATACCAATGGCGCGATCAAGCAACTCAACCAGATATTAGAGCAGGTTACCATGGCTACTGAAGGACCGACCTCCCAGAAGCTTGTAGACATCGCACAGAGTGCTGCCACTCAGAGTAAAGAAGTATTACCTCCGCTGATCGCAGCCATCAATGCCCTATGTGCACAGGTAGAGACTGCACCACCATAGTGACTCAGGACAAGTCACAATATTGTGTTGGGGGACTGTTGGAACAGGGTCTCCTGCAAGCTGCGAAACTGGTCCAATTTTGCATATTTTTGTGTATAATTAGTCTAGCGCAGGGGTTTTGGGGTGGGTCAAAGCCCCGAAAGCATTGTAATGGGTCAAAGGGTAGACCTAGAGTCCGCAAACCACGGTTTGCAGACCATAGGAAATATTAGGCTAGATTGTTATAAATAGAGGGACATTTTGAATTATAAGGCAAGAAGAACATGATGAGATCTTGATGCGAATTGTGGCTTAGTAGATCTTTTTGGGTTTTTGGGGAAAGGACTCCTGCTAGCTGTGTGCACGGAGATCCCAAGTCCTGCTGTGTGTGGACCCTGCTGCTATGTGTGCATGTCGGGTTTGGGTATTGTAAGAAGGAACTAAAGGATTAATGAATGAGAAATATTGTTTCATAGTTGAATATATTTGTACTATTGATGTGAATCTTTGATAGTTGTTGTGTTATGCATATTCTGTGTTAAGATACAAAAGTACTGTGTAAGTGTTTCTTCTGCATCTGGGTCTGTTCTGTTATGTTTTATGCAAAGAATAACTGTAATACTGCACTATTGTTTTAGAAGTATATGATTTGTTGAGTACAGTAAGTATAGTTGACCTTGCGCACGTGGATGCGAAGGAGATCTATAGATCCGGTTCTGAGATAGGCGACCTGGTCATTATAAAGCCAGACGCAGCTCTGCTTGGCTTACCTATCCTCTATCAGGTTGCGGAAACCTGGTTCCAGCACCCACCCACACTGCTTTGGGTGAGACTTTGACTTGTGCAAGTAGGTCACTACCAAAAGGACCAGTAGTATAGGGGTT